>CATKHJ010305911.1:0-77505 GCA_949750685.1 Vernicia montana
TTTTTTTTCTATCTTCAATCTAAAATTGAGATTTAGAGGGGCCAAAACCTAATTAAAAGTTCAATTTTGCTCCTATTGTTGAAAATATTAAGATGGGATAAATTAAGGCTTGAATTGTGCGGATCTAAATCGTATCAATAATTCTCTTTTCTTGTGATGACTGAAGAAATTAAATGAAATACATATTTTATGTTCTGACAAGGAAAACAAAACATTCTATCTGTAAAGAAGATGGCCGCAGATAACATGCAAAATATCAGGCAAGTTCAAGCATATAGCCCTCCCAAGGTCGGATGGGTTGAACTGTAGCAGTTAAAATTTAAAGATGATTTGAATCAAACCACACCCCATTTTTTATGGCAAAAATATTTGGTGCCAACACAAATGCAGCTTTTAGAAGAGTAACAAACAACCACAGGCAATACCTAATTATAGTTAGGGTTGCATTAAGGTTGAGATTGCTTTTTTGAAAAAGTGAAATTTTGGATGATACTGGAAAAAATAGTTTGTAGCTGTTTAATTAATTTGAAAGTTTTATAATTCAAACATGTGAAATTCACCATAAAAAAAAGGCCTTCATACTAGCTTCAGCACAACATTCAAACCACCTTTTCATTAGGGCAGGAAATACAAATATCACACTATCCATTACAATCCAGAGCAACATCCTGCCTGGTGAATGCCACAATTTGACAGTACCAAGCTTTCCTAGACAGAAATTGGTTGATTGCCAACATTACATAGAAGCAACAACCCAAGGATATTTTCAACAATTGGGTAATTGCCAAATTGGATAATTCAAATGCATCCCCAACTAAGCCAATTCATACACAAGGGTCTTGATTCAAGAAAAATTGTTGGCTTTATATAGACTAATGTGCATGACAACATATGCTGGCTTAAATATATGACAAACAGGAACCCAACTGCATGAACCTTGATCCAAACATACCATGTTATGCATATTTAAACCATAAGATACAAACACTGGTAAACAAGTACAACGTTCATCAACCAATGATTCACAATCAAACAACAAATTCATAAAATCTACAACCATGACTACCATAATAGTCATGAACATCCTTCAGTTAATTCTTATCAAGTTCAATTCAACAAAATATTGATCAACACTATAAGCCTCGAAGCATTTATGGATGCTATTGCAGTTGAAAGCTTATAAATTCAACAATTAATCACTTGCAAGTAAAACATGGGAGAAACAAAGGGTTTCATACTTAAACATTAACTCGTTCTAAAACTAAAAACATGCCCTTATCATTTACTAAAGGAATTTTAACATATTTTGAAAAGACCTGAAGTAAAAGATTTAAAAGTAGACATAAACTTGAGAAAATTTTCAGCATCCAATTCTATTCAAAATTCAATAACAATGATTCACTAGAATTGTACAGTTGGTTACAATATAGTGATGTAGAACGTTAACATAAGAACCTGGGTTGGAAATGAACTGCAGAAAGGGTGAGGACGATCAGGAAAATGTTTAGTTTGGACTAGAGTGGGGATGTAAATATGTTTTATTGAATGCTAAACTGAAGACTGTCCAGGGTAGCTAAAGGTTGCTTAGCGGTTAGGTTGAGTATCTAGGACATCTAAAGGAAAGAGTTACATAAACATGGTACAAACATGACCAAGTACCCAAATTAAAATAACATTTCCAAGCAAAGGAAAATAGCAAAGAAAACCATCAAACAATACCAAATCATATAGCAAAATCTAAGTAACCAAAGCAAATCAATCCTTAGACATAAAGATATCCAGATAATTATATTTAACTAAAGCAACAAAAAACCAGGCTATTAGCATAAAAATCCAATACTCAAGCTATTCAAAATTAAGCAAAAAAGTACCAAAATTAAAATTACCAAATCCATTATAACAAAACAAAATCGCATTAAAAATAACCTAATCGCCACCAGCCTTATTGTAAACATAGGTCAAACCACACTTGCCGCAGTAGTGCCTATCAAAGTGGTTAGCCATGAAAGTCCCAGCCCCACACTCAGCATTCGGGCACTCCTTCCTCAGCCTCTGCACCTTCCCAGAGTCATCGACCTTGTAGAACTGGAGCACAGCGAGCTTAACCTTCTTCTTCTTGTGCTTGATCTTCTTGGGCTTAGTGTAAGTCTTCTTCTTTCTCTTCTTAGCACCACCACGAAGACGAAGCACAAGGTGAAGAGTGGACTCCTTCTGGATGTTGTAGTCAGCGAGAGTGCGGCCGTCTTCCAGCTGCTTTCCGGCGAAGATCAGACGCTGCTGGTCTGGAGGGATCCCCTCCTTGTCCTGGATCTTGGCCTTGACATTGTCGATGGTGTCGGAAGACTCAACCTCTAGGGTTATCGTCTTCCCCGTCAGGGTTTTCACGAAGATCTGCATCTTTGCAGAGAGGAAGATAGGTAGCCAAAGTTGGGAAATTTTAGGCTAGGGGAAAGAACTTTGGGGTAAAGAGGGATTTTATATGAGGCGCTCAAGAATTTAGGGTTTTCAGAGAGATGATTCAGTGTATTGCGGCTACATGTAGGTTCAGTTTTTTTTTTTTTTTTTTAGCAAATCCGTAAAACGGTGACGTTTTTGGATATTTGTAAAGATTAGTCTAAAATGATAAAATGTCGTATCATAATATCATATCCATTTGTCGCTGGCTTTCTTCCAATCTTCATTCTGCAACTGAATAACCAGAAAAACCTCTCTGTGGAAGCCATTAATGAATAGCTTTTTGATTTTTTATTTATGTGGATTGAACTTGAAATGCTTGTAGGTGTAGAGAATTAAAGCTAAAAAGGCACTTTCAATGGCAATTGTAGCTTCTTTGCCAGGTCTCAATCTCTTCTCTTCACTACCATCAAACCGACCACGAAACGACCCAACAGTCCCTCCCTCTCCTCCTCAACCACCCATCCCTATCCCCAAATACCCTCCGCCACTCAGAAAAACTAAAAAACCACAAAATTCCACTCCCAGCCCAGCCTTCAAGCTCCCCCACCGTCGAACTAAGTACTACAAGCCTGTCAAAGACGGTGTTGTCTCATCCGATGGCGACCGCTCTGTCCTCATTGGTGAAAACGGCGTCTCGTATCTCCTCCCTGGGGCTCCATTTGAGTTTCAGTATAGCTACTCCGAGACTCCTAAAGTTAAGCCACTAGCCATCCGCGAACCGGCTTTTTTGCCGTTTGCTCCTCCTACAATGCCGCGACCATGGACGGGAAAGGCTCCGTTAAAGAAGTCGAAGAAAAAGATTCCACTTTTTGAGTCGTTTAATCCTACTCCGCCTGATCAAAAAGGGGTGAAGTTCTTGGAAATGCCTGGCCAGTTCCCGCTGGGGAAGTCTCCGGATGATGGAAAATCAAGAGAGGAAATACTTGGAAAACCATTGAAGAAATGGGAAATTAAAATGCTTATTAAGCCTCTTTTGTCCGATAATCGCCAGGTTAATCTAGGTGAGATATTCAAGTATAATTCCTTGCTTAAATTTCATTGATTTTTTTTTTTCAACTGGGTCCTCTGTTTCTCAATTTAAGAACTTGAAAATTACAGAATTCAAATTCTAACACACTTATAATTTATCTGTTGGATAGGGAGAGATGGATTAACGCATAATATGTTGGAGTTGGTACATACACATTGGAAGAGGGGGCATGTGTGTAAAGTTCGTTGTAAGGGCATTCCCACTGTGGATATGGATAATGTTTGCCGCCATTTAGAGGTAATTGTATTGCTTATGGTACTTAAAATGTTATTTCATTCAGTGTAATTTCTGTTTGATGCATATATTTGTGCTGTGTTTATGTGTTTTCTTCAAGGTTGTTAAAGCACAGTTTTTTATTTTTTTTTCCTTGTGTGGTTTCTGTAATCTTAGGAAAAAACTGGAGGAAAGGTCATTCATCGAGTTGGTGGTGTAGTTTATCTTTTTCGTGGCAGAAACTATCACTATCGAACTCGCCCGCAGTACCCAGTGATGATCTGGAAACCAGCAGCTCCAGTTTACCCAAAACTTATCCAAGAAGCTCCTGAAGGATTGACAAAAGCTGAAGCTGATGAATTTCGGAAGAAAGGGAAGAATCTTTTGCCAATTTGTAAATTAGGCAAGTCATCGACCATTCATCCATATAAGAGATAACCCAGTTTCATTGTTGTTGTTTTGCTCCTGTTCCGAGTAACTCAGCTTCAGGTGCAAAATGATCTAACTAAATAATTTTTATTCCAAAATGGTGGCACAGATGGCATTTCAATTCCATTTATTTGCTAAATGCCATGACTTCTTAATGAGGAGTATGAAAAGCTACAAGTAAAGGAAATGTGTTATCTGTTTAAAATTTGTAGTTTGATTTCTCCTCTCAGAGTTGAGACTATTGATTCATATAAGATATTTAACACTTGCATATATTTTATAATCACTCATTTTTGTTTTGACATGGTAAGTAAACACTAATATACATGCCCCTTTTACAGGACACAATTAATGTGTCTATCATTAATAATCTGTGTGTGTGTGTGTGTGTGTGTGTGAGTGATTACTTCAAAGAGCTTATTTCTTTATTCAAATTGCAGCCAGAAATGGAGTTTACATTACCTTGGTAAGTGATGTTAGGAATGCTTTTGAAGGAAGTCCATTGGTGAAGATTGACTGCAAAGGGATGAATCCAAGTGATTACAAGAAGCTGGGTGCTAAGCTTAAGGTCTATAAATTTCCTGTGCTTTAACTCCCTATGATGCATAAAGTAGCCTGTCTTTGTGCCAATTTCATGAAACATTGTTGTGTTTAAAAGTTAAGAACAAGATAACTTCACAAAACAAGGGTTAAAAAAAATGAATATGAGGGCATTTAATAAAAAATTTAATGAAAATCAATCAGGGATAAGGAGAATAGAATGTGAATCTTTGGCTATTTTTTGATGTGCCAAGATTTTTTAATAATGAATTGATACAGTTGAATAGGCTTTTCCCTGAAATTGCAATGAAATTCTGATATAAAGAATACTTTAAAATGTTGATCTATCCTTTTTATTCTTCTAATTTGAAGTGATTATTGTATCTCCATTAAAGTTTCTTCTTTTTGATAGGAAAATATAATTTTTTAGTTTTCCTAGATCCTAGGTTGCATGTACTGTTCAACGAAAATTGTTGTGTAGGCTGAGGTGTAGATGTTGGTTATATATCCATGTTCGAAACTGGTGTGTTTCTGTGTGCATATTCTGTATCAAAATTTGAAGGAAAAGGGAAGGATGAACTTCTTGTTCTCGAGCATTAAACTTCTTTAAATTGTCTTATGATGGTTACAGGTTTACACAAAGTCACTAGCAAGGTGAAGCTAAGTTTGTGAGATTCTCTGCAACATTTTGTAATAAATCTTGAATATAATTTTTAGCGGTTCAAATGTGAATTTGTATGATCAGAGCACAAGAATTCATGGCACCCAATTTGGCAAAATATTTTCAGTGTCTCCTGCAGTGCAAAGAAACTTTATAGTTTTCATTTACAAAATTCAAATATCTCCAAGTTAATTTCTTATTTGGATCTTCTTTTGTCTCCATTTGGATCAGAAAAGAAATGGGTCAAGCTAAAGAATCATGTGAAATTTCTTAAGCACATGGTTTATTTTCTTTCCCTTGTGATTTTTTTGAACCAAAGAGAGTGTTGAGCTTCTTTCCTACAGGACTAGACTTCAGTTAAGTGGATGTTGGGCCAAATAAGACATCCTCTTCAAGAGAGATGCTAGTTTCCCTCTGTATGCAGAGGAAAGGGGGCCTTCCCTGTAGCTTAGGTTGAGGCAATAGTTATCTGAGAATCAGGCCAAATTTCAGAGGATCAGTCTACCGTGCCTTGGTTCGGGCTTGCTAAGCTGAGATATCTTCCCATTGCTAGGCTTGCTTATTGCATTGGGCTTGTCCTCATCCATCTTAGTTCATATGGGAAACAGTGTTATGAAAGTTTTGCTTCTGTCAGTTGTCTTGTGCCCGAAAAAGAAAGGCACTATTTTTTTGGGGGGTTGGGAAGAGGGGCTGGTGTAAAAAAATTCGTGCTTCTATGTCATGAAGTTCTAGTGAAGATGGTAAAACATTGGAGTTTTGTATGAAAAGGAATTGCCTTACTTCTCAAATTTTTTGAAGATATAGTTATTGTTATGGATAGGGTACTCGCAAATGAATTCGCAGTTACTTGTGCAAGTGTTGAATATTGAAATTGTTTAGTGTTGTTTAATTCCTTCTTCTACTTGTTGTGTGGCCTTAACTATTCTGGATAGCATGACGACAATTCCCTGCTTCTTAACAGGAATTGGTTCCTTGTGTGCTGTTGTCTTTTGACGATGAACAGATATTAATGTGGAGGGGACAAAACTGGAAATCAATGTATCCAGAAGTTCCTTCAGTTTCAATTCCTTCTGAAGTTGATAGTTCAAATTATTCCGATGATTCAGGTATGTTTTAGAGAAATTTGCACGGCTTATTCTAGAAAAATGCAACTTTATTCCTAGCATAATCCCCTATTTAGTTATGTTAACTCCCATTGCAAGATACAAAAACAGTTGTGGTAGCTTTTAGACAACTGAAGAGGTGGGATATATATCTAGGCATATAGGAGGGCTCACCAATATTTGTCTCATAAATGGTTCCTCTTAAGAATAATGGAATACTGTGAAGTAAAACAATTATTGAGAAGCTTCACTTGGCCGCTAGAACTCTGTTTGATACGAGGAAAGAATGGCCGCTGGATCCAGAGTGTCCACTGGGTTCAGTTGTCAGTTATCATAAAAAGGTTGAATAGGTCCCTATCAAGCACAAGATGTTGCACAAAGTAGTTTCCTAGAAATTGCATTCTTGAAAGCCACATTGTCTGTTTGGCAATAAGTAGTTACTCTATGCAATTCCTCTGCCCTTATCACTCTTCTCTTATTACAATAGCACTCTGTTTGATATGACACATCAAAGAACTTAGATAAGGAAGAGAGAAGGGGGGGAGTAAAATTAAGAAAAGAAAAAAGTAAAAAAGAATTATCACTCCACCATATTACAGAACAACATTAGGCATTTTTCTTTGATATTCTGGCTAACTTGTCAATCTGTTCCATGCTACTGGTTAATAATATTTGGACATGAGTAATTAATTCCATTATTTACAATGAGAATCAACTCCATAATGTTACAGTTTTGAATCCTCCGATTTTTCCAATGATGCCTTTCAGGCAAGTTTGATGTTGATTGTGGCAATCCTGATGCTAATATGGTGAGTTCAAGCCCTAAAATGATGTCCCAGTGGAAGCGTGCAATTGAGACGAGCAAGGCAATTTTGCTGGATGAGATTGATCTTGGTCCTGATGATCTTCTGAGGAAAGTAGAGGAATTTGAGGGCATTTCACAAGCCACAGAACACTCTTATCCAGCTGTAATTTTGCCTAGTGAGGATGGTGCCAATAATATAATTTCAGCATTTGAAGATGGTTCACTTGGTGAAAGTTTTGGTGAAGACAGAGCATATACCGATGACGAATGTGATGACGGAACAGATACAGAGGATGAGTACGAAGATGATGAATATTATGATAGCGACTCTTTTGAAGACATACGCACTTCAGCCCCTCTAGGATCATTACCTGTCGATCTGATAGCAAACAAACTTGATCAAGAATGAAGTGCTAGACGAATCTGTTACAAGTACTAATGAGATTGTTATGAAAATGGAAGCAGCTGGTACTCTATAAAGATCAGTAATATTTGCAGAAAGAGCTGGGTTGAATATTTGAACCTTTCTCATTCCCAAGGTTGGCCATGCAAGTTGCTCAAAGGGAATGAAAGTTTCAAGTTTATCTAAGTTGTACATTTGTAGAGTATGTAATACAGGTAAGAAGGGTTGTTGGCAAATTTTTTCTCTGTAAGAAATGAATTGAATATATTTATGTGGAAAAGTTTCATTTTCTGGGGAGTCCTCTTTAGTCTTATGAAGATGATAATCATTCATGCCTTGGCCCCTAGGAGTGATGGATTTGTAAACTAACTACTATTTGTGTTGGAACATAAGCCTTTATCTTCTGGTATGGTATTGGTTGGCAGCACTACTCTATTGCAGGGTTGTTGCAAAAATGTCAACTACTCAATTCCATACCCAACCCAACAAAAAAAAAAAAAAAAACTAAAAACTGAATTATGATTATGAAGAGTGGACAGTGTTTTAAATAGTTAAAATATAAAAAATCTGGCTTAAATATGTGCCAGCAAATCTTCTATGGATAAAATATAAATGGTAAGTTAGTGTATATATATCACTTGTACAATCGAATCCCCCTTTCGATACTCAAATAATAATAAATCAAATATTTAAAATTAAAATCTGACATGTCAACTGCATAGATTGATGTTAGGTGTATCTTTAAATTCGTCAAAAAAGGGCATTTAATTTTGATAAAAATATTTAAAAAAAAATAAAATTATAATACAAATCCAGAAACAGGGAAAATTTACACCACATGTTACAAAAATGAAAGCAGGAGTGAGATTATTATTTATTATTTATTATTTTGCCAAAGATTTATTATTTATTATTATTATTAGAGCCAAGTCAGAGTTTGGATGTATATATTTAATTGGGTTGATAAATGGAAAATTGAAAAACAAAAAATAAAGTAGTATTTTTTGTTTATGTTTGACAATTTGGTCTGTTGTGGAAAACGTGTCAAACTGCGACTCTTACAGGTCCCCACAACAAGAACTGTAGATTTGTGATCAATTGGCTTCAGTTGCTATAAACTCACCTTCCTGGCCTTCTCTCTCTGTCTCTCTCTCAATGCCAGCAATCCGCCACATAATAACAACAAACAGACTGAACCCACTTTGTTTTTCGAAGAAAAAATTATACCCAGAAGCTAAAGATTGAAATTTTGCTATCCATTTTCTCTTCGCAATCTTCTCCAGTCTCTCAGGATTTGGAAAATCGGAAAAGTTCTGTTTTTTTATTAATTTTTTTCAAAGGGAGGCCAATAGCAAGAAAACTTATATTGCTTTCTTTCTCTCTTTCACTGAAGATTGAGAGAAGCAAAGCATCTTGTTTTGTGTGATCAGCATTTCATTTTGGAAGCAGTAAGTGCCACGCCTTTTCTTTTTCTTTTTTTGAGAATGGAATTCGACTACTGTTAATTTTATCTGCTTTTTATTATGTATGATCTTAACCTTTTTGAGTAAATTTCATCTAAAGCAAAGAATCTCTGTTTTGTCTTAATGTGGACAGTCATGTACCTATATTGCTCTTTACTTCTAGTATTTATTCCTCTAGTTTTTCATTCAAGGAAGTGAAAAAAAAATGGAAAAAAATTATTACAGTTTATTTGTGTGGCTTGATTGCAAGTGTGATGTTGGTGACCGAATTTATAGATTGTTGTTGGCTTGGCAGTTAACACTCACTTAACTGCATTGACCCATTTCTGTTTTTTTTTTTTTTTTTTTTTTTTTGCCAATTTTTTTTTCTATGCTTTTCTATGTAGTTGTTTGTGAATTCAGTTCTCTGAGGGAAATATTATTGCTTTTGAATTTCCTGGCATAGTTAATTTAATTTTTACATTGTTTTATTCTTTGGAGTTCGTTCTTTTTATTGAAAACTCTTTCCATTTTTAATCTAAAAAATTTTCTTGCAATGAATTAACAAGGACTTCTTTTGAGTTTTCACTTCTTTAACAGAACCATACATATCAATATCATATTTGAAATTTGGGGTTCTTTTTTTTTTTTTTTTTTTTAAGACTGGCTTTTCTCTGTAGAAATTTCTATTAGCTATTCACTGGTTCATCAGAAATGATTTTTTCTTATAATACTTTATGAACTGAATTCATAGTTGCATTGAGTATAGACTCTAATTTCCAGTTCCAAATAGAGCATTAAAGACTAATTCAGAAAGTATGGTGATTGATGGAACGACTTTAAATAATTTGTTGAGTTTCTTATCAGGATCCTCAAAGCATACTTGGCAGCCCATCATGACTGCCGATACAACTGCTTTAAGTTATTGGTTGAACTGGAGGTTCTTCCTCTGCGCAGCATTTATCTTATTTGCTTTGGTATTTGCGGCAATTCTAATATGGAAGTATGAAGGATTCAGGAAAACAGATTCTGCAAGAAGAGAAAATCAGCCTGAAAGCGTGGGATCTTTATATATGGATGAAGCTTGGAAAACATGTCTGAAAGGAATTCATCCTGCTTGGTTGCTTGGTTTCAGGATAATTGCTTTCATTATCATGTTCTTACTGATCACAGCAAATACTGCTGTTGATGGAGTTGGCATATTTTACTTCTACACTCAGTAAGTCATCAGCCAACCTACTTAGCATTTGTCATTTACTTGAAGGTATCTTGATATAAAGTAAACTTAGTAAGGTTTAAAGTGGTAATCAGAAATAGACAGGTCGACAATCTGTAAACTGTGTCAACTGCAGATTGAAACTAGGAAACATATTGCTATGTCTCTTTACTAATTTCTTTTACTATATTTGGTATTGAAAGCCTCCCCGGACAGTGATGGAATATAGTTCCAGTGGGATAGGGGAAAGAGGAGATCATGTTGTTTGTTGTTTTTGGAAAATTTGGTGCTATCTCAACAGCTTTCATTTTGATATGTAGCAATGTAGTACAAGTGAACTTTTATTCATCACTTGTTAAAAAGAAAGGGGAGAGAGGAAGAGAGAAATTGTTAAATTTGCACATTGCATTTCTAACTCTTTTTCCCACTTTTCCTTTGTGCTGCACAGGTGGACTTTTACTTTGGTCACAGTCTATTTTGCGGTACGTTTCATGTACACATTTGTTTATACATTGTTCCATAGTTTTTTAAGGAATGAATTGTATTTAGTTCCTATAATGAGAAACATGTGAGTGTCAGTATAAGACCTATCAATTTGGAAGCAGGGCAGCTCCTTATTTTTCAGATTAATTTAATGTCAATTTGCATAAGTTGTTTATGTTATCAACTTTGATATGTAGCTTGGATCTTCAATCTCCATTTACGGGTGTTGCAAACATCACAATGGATCTGATGGTGATCGGGATTACAGTTATAATTTAGATGCAGAGCGAGGCAACTATACAGCTCCCTCACTTGAGGAAATTGTAGATATATCCGACTTACCGAAAAGTCTAGATATCAATAGAGAACCTCGTGATCGCCAAACTGCAGGTCCATGGGGCTATATCTTTCAAATTGTTTTTCAGGCGAGTTTTCATTTAGAATCATTTGTTTCAGCTTTTGTGCACAAATTGAAAATTTGTTTTCAATTCTTTGTTCGTCAAGTTTCTTTCTTTCTTGCTTTCTTTCTTTCCTTGAAATTCTTAACATGAAACAAAGAATTTGTAAAAAATTGTGCATTATTTATTGTCTTGTGGACAATATCTGTTGGTTGTTCATCAAGAACTAAGGTGTATGGAAAGGGCAGTATTGTTCACTGCAGTATGAAAAAATGCATGTCATGCAGAAGTATTTTAATGGTGTTTTGAGATTGTTTTTCTAGAGTTCCCAGATAGTCAAGAAACAAGATTTCAGTTCATTGTATGCATAAGTAATAGTTGGTGGGTTGTTTTTCGCGCATGCTATGTAAATGCAAAATGGCATTATGTCAATTATCAATCTGGTTACTGAACCAGTGGATATAATATTGTTGACTGTGGTAGGCCTCTACATTTGGTGATAATGCTATGGTCAGAGTGGCACTTGTGTATTTGCTCCTAGATAACACTCATGAGCTTTTCTCTTCAACTTTAGGTAATCATAACCCATAAGGAATTGGCTTTTACCCATATCAGCAACTTTCCTGGAAATATAGCAGTAGGAATAGGATTACCTTTCTTGTGGCTATTTAAGGATACTCAAGTAATTGTCTTTAGTGAAAACAAAGAAAGTCAGACAAGAATCCCATGAACATGTATGTGCTTACTAAAGTGGGTCTAGTCCAACAGCAAGGTCCCTCTTATGTGTTAGTCATGATAGTACTTGATTTAGAAATCAACTAGTTTGGGATCAAATGTGTATAGTCCATTCTTTATGCCTGTTTCTAATTGAATTTTAATGATGTTCCCATGCTCTTTGTTCTTTTTTTTTTTTTTCCTTTTAACTAATTATTTCCTTGCTACATGCTTCTTTTTCTGAAGTGTGTCCAGGTATGCAGTTGAAATGTCTCGCTAATTGATTGCTTTTCTATGAACAAACAGACATCAGCAGGTGCTGCGCTGCTCACTGATATTGTATTTTGGTTCATTCTTTATCCATTTCTAATGGCCAAAGACTATACTCTCGATTTTGTAAGTATTAGCCCTAATCATTCAACTTTTTGTTTACTTCTATTGGATAGTACATAAATGGTCATAGTGGAGGGTTTGGGGAAGAAGGTTGGATGATGACAGAAACTTAAGATTGTGAGATCCATATGAGAAGTAAAAACTTAAGATTGTGAGATCCATATGAGAAGTAAGTTAATTTTCCTTCTTTTGTAATTAGACTGTTGCAGCTTTTAAGTTGACTATTGGTACTAATTGTCTAAACCATACTGCAAAAATAATCTGCAATTGAAACACAAGGGACACTCATGGTATGTGGTTTCAAGTTCTGATAGTGTTTTAGCTTAACCGTGGTCTGTGTTTGAGTAAAATGGAATAAAAGTATATATATAACCATTTCATAAATTGATAGTCTTTAGTCCATGCAAGAATGATTCTTTTCCCTTAAAAGTTTGAACTTGTTTATAATTAGCTTCTCATGCAAAGAACTCATGTAGCATAAGCCATGAAGCACTTTAGTGTAAACTTTGAAGTCTCAACTATACAGTAAGCTAGTTGTAAATAAAGCACACAAAGAACTAACAGTATCATATATGTGCACAAAAACTTGCCTTACAAGCTAGATGGCTATTTTTTATTGCAAAAACTTCTTATTGAAAATTCTATTCTCTCTTTCTCAACTGCAGCTGAATGCTTGCATGCACTCGGTCAATGCTGTTTTACTTCTTGGGGACACAATTTTGAATTGTTTGGTAATCCTAATTTCTCAATGTTGTTGGTGGTTTTTCATTTATAATTCCTTAATGGCCAATTACAAATTTACCATCTTTTCCTTCCAGCGATTCCCCACCTTTCGGATTGCATATTTCATTTTGTGGACATCTGTATTTGTCATCTTTCAATGGATCATCCATGCTTGTGTTTCAATGTGGTAAAGTTATAGTCCCAATTCATGTTGTTATTGGTTTGTATTTTAGTGTTATTGCATAATGATTATGCTTTTCTTTCTCTTTTTATAGGTGGCCATATCCATTTCTTGACTTGTCATCCTCATATGCTCCCTTATGGTATGTAGTTGTTCTGTTTTCTTGACGTTTGTGAATGGGAATGGAGACTTCCTTTAGGATGAATTTGACATACCTATGAAAAAATTGTAAAATCAAGTACACTCTAAAATTGGGTCAAAAAAATTTTCCTTTAAGAGTCTAAATTCGTTTTTAATACCATTTGAACTAAAAGTTCAAATTCTAATCCTTGGATCTCTAATCCTCCATTAAAATTCATTCCAAAAGGATTTTTTTTTTTTTTTTAAATTAAAATCATCTAAATTTGTTGCAACCACTGGCTATTGCAACAAATAAAGTGTGTTCAGTATTTCAGTCTTGCTGGTATATGATACTGCATCTTATAAACTAAGTCATCTGTATTGCTGTTATGGATTCTACAGGTACTTAGGTGTGGGGTTGATGCATATCATATGTTATGGCATATTTTCTTTGATTATTAGGCTGAAGCATTTTTGGCTGTCGAGATCATATCCAGAGTCCTACCAGGGTCTTAGGTGAGAGGGGAATCGCGCTTAATACAGCCCACAACTTACCACATTTGCCAACACCCAATTATTCTTTTTGAGTTAGTAATTGGGGTCCTTGCTACATTAATTGCTAAACAATGTCATTATTTCAACTGTAAAGTGAAGATTATATATCAGTGTCTTGTCCAAGTTCAGTTTTTTTTATGAAATAGTGTTGGTGAATATAACATTATTTTCCCTCCGCAAGTTCATCCAGTCAGCTTGGGAGCCTCAGCAATCAAAATGGAAAGATTGTGATTGTCATGTACTTGGTATTATTTTTGTACCTCTTCCAGAAGATTTGACATTACTTGATAAAATGTACATGGATGATTCAATGTGGAGTTGATTGGGACAGACTTGCCTGATGATTACTTGCATCTAGCTTTTCTCTTTTAGCATCATCACAACTTTTATCCTTGTTTTTCCACTTTTGAGTGAAGCATTAGATTGCCATTGTTTCTTGTATTGGATTCAAAACGTTCTTTTGACAAGGTTGATGATCTGATATTTCAATGGTAACACCGATTGGTTCAGAATAAAGGCAAACTGTTCCCTACAGTGGCTTCCACCATTGGATTTTGAAAACCCAACCCAACTAGATTTCCATTTAATGGCATGAAGAAAGATTCAATTTATGGCAGACTTGACTAGCTTGTTATTATCTAATACCCGCCTTTCATCATCCACCAGCCATACACAAGTGTAACACTAGGTCAAATCATATTCAGATAATTGTGATGAATTTATGCAAGTACCCTGTTGTCAGGATTTCTATATGATGCAAATAAAAATACACTGATTCAACTAATGAATATCACATGTAAAAACAAGAGGCTCGGGACGGGACATCAAAATCACAACCTCTATCGCTCAATGAAACAAAAAGAATAGCATGCCCAGAGAGAGATAGGGAGAGAATGCAGTTCAAAACCAAAAAAGATGAAACAAGTTAATTATCAATTGAATCCAAAATAATAACATTCGTCTCTGTATCATTGTTCCAAGAAAAACTGGCCACACCACTAACAAAGGTCAAAATGAATGTCTCGACCTCTGCTCTTTTTCATTACTTTTCCCTCCTTCCACTTTCCTATGGCAAGTTCAGGTTGTTCCTTGTGGTTTCTTTTTGTTTTTCCAACAAACAGGAGGGAATAATAACCAGCTCCCGAAGAAGACATGTCAACGATACACAGTATTATATAGAACATGAACCTAGGGCCTTACATGTTCTCTAATGAACTGTTCTACCTGAGATATCTCACCAGTCAAACCAGAAGATTCTGCAATGGTAACATTGTTATTGCAATGAGAGAATGAAAATGCTTCCCCGGAGATCCCAAGAGTAAAGTCATTTGCAATATCAGCTTCTGATATTCCACTTCTTGATGCCCGTAATTTTTCACTGCAAAATAATAGAAAATAAATGGATTGAACAGCTGTATCTGCATTTTATTTAAAATGAACAGTACTGCATAATAACAAAAAGAAATGCTCAATGAGCTAAAAATAAGCACATTAATGTACTAGGGAAATTGCTGAAACAAATTATATCCTAGCAATGAAAATCAGATGGCAAGCACTATAACTGCTTACTATTAATATTTGCGACTTGTTAGGAGCACAAGTTGTTATAATTATCAAAGCAGGAACCAAAAGCCCAACTGGGCATATGATCCCACCAACTACTCACAGTGCATGAAACAGGAAACATTAATCAGAAAAAAAGATGAAGCTTTACATTTCTTTCTCCAGTTGTTTTCGGATGAACTCCTTGGTATGCGCTGTCACTTTGTCTGTCTTGTTACAACAGATAAGAACTGGAACTTTCTTTTTGACAACACTTGCCTTGGTCAAAATATCATACAGATACCTACCACATAAAAGTTATCGAAAATTAGAATACCAGGATATTTATATTTGAATTTGTGGATGTGCATGTGCAAATGAAAACATGTATGCTTAACAAAAAAAACAGTTTTACAGCTTGTAATTACTCTGAAACTCCACGCAAGTTGGGTAAGAACTCCAAAGCATCAACAACAAACACTATGCCAGCAGCTTGAGGCAAGAACTCGTCTAGTTTGGGTCGAAGACGAGAATGCCCAGGAACATCAACAAGGTGAACAGGCTTTATTTTGCCACTCTACCAAGATACAAAATAAGCATATAAAAAATCAAACTTTTAAAAAAAAAAAAAAAAAAAAAAAAGGGAGAGAACCTAATTTCAATTGAATCTCTTATTCAACATCATAGATATTCCAAAATAAGGAAAGGGGAAAAACCCGCTAATTAATACACCTCAAATCCCAGCAGAATTTGCGATATGCTCTCATTTCATGTGAAGACAAAGAATGAACCAAAGACAAAGAATGAACCAAATTTATGCTTGCAAGTGAAGATAAAGACCTTAGAGCTCTCAGAACTTAGAATGAAAGTGCCCTCATTTGGTTCCATTGAAGTAACAGTGCCCTGATGTGACGAACCATCTCGAAGCTGGCATAGGCATCAAATAATGGGATAATAATTAGACTAAAATGTGTAATGCACAAAAAGGATCATTCCAATAAACTCGATGATAGTTGCAATCATTAAGGATGAGAGATAATAAATAAAAGAATACACAAATAAGGCCAATTACTTGAATCAATAAATTGCATGTCTCTAAAATATGAAAAATTCACTGCTGCTAATTTCTCTAAGATTTTCAAGGAACCAAACCAACAACATCAGGCTTACTTGATAGAAAAGAACAGTTTTGCCACCCCCACTGAGCCCAGTAAGCAAGATGGTATTAGATTTTGTGCGTTTGAATAAGCGAACTGCAGAGGAAAAACAGAGTTTAAAAAAAATTGAGTATATATCATTCTAAATGTTAATATTGAGTCAAAAAATATTCTTCATTTAAATGTTTGGTAGATTTAGGGTGAAATCAAAACATTGGATATAACAGAGGAGATTATTCATTCAAGAAGGCTATCCAGATAAGTGAGGTAATCCTCTTTTTTCTTTTTCCTTAAGGCAATGACATGATCCCAAGTAGGTAATGAATCAACAAATGCCATTTATTCTCTAAACTCGACAAAGCATGGACCAGATTTTAAAACCAATCTTCCCAAGATTTTGCATCTGATTGTATTCCTCAGTTTTCACAAAATAGAACTCCAGTTCTAGGACATACAGTTGAATTCCCACACCCTAGTAAGCCAACAACTTGTGAAAACTGCTAATTATTTTAATTGATATAAGGCAACCATAAATGCTTTATATGGGTTACCCTTTTAATTGATATTCCCAACATTTTTTTGCAGATAAATTGGTGACCTCTACAATATCTGCTGTATAGGAATGGGTTTTCGAAAGATGGAATGATGGTTGGTTCCAGTGCTATGGTAGGATGGTTTAACAATCCAGGTCAAGAATCAACCAATACTACTTACAAGGTTTTCAACCATTACAATTCATAACATATATGAAGGCAAATTGGAACTCACAAAAGTTCCACTACAGTTATGCTCAATAAAGCCAAGATTTACCTGGCATTTCAAGTACCCAACAAGAAAAAATCAGTAATTGTCAAGTACCCACAAAAAAAAAAAACACTTCACAATTGATTAAAAATGACACAACAAATAAAAAATTATAAACAGGGAGAGAAATAGAAGAAGAATAAGAGAATTACTGATTAAGAAGAAAAGCGTGGTGAGAAGCAAGACAGCAGCAGCGGCATATAGCTGGGTAGGAGGTATCTGATTGGCATATTCAATTCCTTGTTGCAACCATTGCTTTGCTTCGTTTTTCCATTGTTCCATTCCTTCCATCTTCACGATTCTGCAAATTTTATTTTCAACCCAATTCCAAAACCCAAATATATACATATATATAAAACAAAATGTGAGCTCAATTATAGGTAAAAAGTCACCTGCTTGGAGAAGGAGATGAATTGCGAGGTTGCTAGGGTACACGCTAATTTCTGTAAGCCTTCAAGTTTCCGATCCACGCCCTATAAACCACCGTGATTTTGAAATTTCTTTTCCTCTGCGTTCTATCCAAATCAGAAAGAAAGAAATTCCAGAACTCAATAATGGAG
Organism: Vernicia montana; assembly: GCA_949750685.1. NCBI lineage: Eukaryota > Viridiplantae > Streptophyta > Magnoliopsida > Malpighiales > Euphorbiaceae > Vernicia > Vernicia montana. The sequence continues at coordinate 17,930 of CATKHJ010305911.1, forward strand.
CAGTAGGGCCTAGCCCATGACACATGACTAAGGCCCGTTAGATTGGACTGGGCCATTTCATAATTCATAAATAAGTTTTTTTTTTTTTAAAGCATAATTCATCTTTGGCAAAAAAAAAAAAAACATAATTCATAAATAAGCTCAAGGAAACAAAACTAAATAAAGTTAGAGTCCATTTGAAATTTAAATTAAAAATATTTTTTTTAGAAAAACATAATTTTTTATGTTATTGGAGAAAAATAGTTTGAAAGTTTTGTTCTGAAAATTTTTATAATATAATATATGAAATTCACTTTAAAATTAGTGATTTATAATAAATATTTTTCATGTAATATTATTTTAAAAAATAATTTAAATAATAATATTAAATACTCTTAAATCATGAAAGAATAAAATTTTTATTTTTTTCCTATGGTCTGAATTTTTTTTTTAATGATTTTATAAGAGTTATCATAGACAAATTAAAGGAAATATTATTCTACCAAATGATTTTCTAGGGAGTAAAGAGGAATAGAGAGGAGGGTAAGGGAAGTTATCTTCTCTCCCTAGTCCAACTATAAACATAATTTTCTTTTTTTTTTCTCACTCTCTCTTTAACCTTTCTTTGTTAATGGGTTTTGATATATATATATATATATATATATATATATATATATATATATATATATATATATATATATATATATATATTTGATTTTTTTATATTTTAAAATTTGTAGAATTTATTTTTTTTATAAAATAGGGTCTGAAATTTTTTTTATTAGCAATATGGAGTTCATAACGCTGATGGTATTACCCAGTGCTGACATAGCGCTTACATGACATGAGTATTACTATTATCACGTAAGTGTCATTTTAGCGAACACTAATGACGTTAGAGCTGTAAATTTCAAATTATTAATAGTGCAAACCACGAATTTATTTTTATCAATAAAATTTATATAAATCCCATAATATAAAAGAGTAAAATCACAATATATTTTTTTTTACTTTAAACTCATATAGAAATGGGAAATTTAGTCCAACCCAATTTTAGGTAGTTTTTTATTTTATTTTTGAAAGAATGGTAGATTATTTCTTTTAAAAAATTACATGAAGGTGGACATTTTTGTAGTGTGTCCACTCAAAATAGATTTATCTAACCTTTAAAAAAAATTGTCAATACTTATCATCCTTAAACAACTTATTTGTCAATATCTTCTTATTTGGGCTTTATGTATATTTATTAAATTACTGTTTATCATGAATATAATTAAATTTCGTAAAACATATTTCAGTTTTACCTATAGATTGTGCTTAAAATTAATTGTTACTACTAGGCATTTTACCATTAATGCGCCAAAACCTATTAGTTGAAATTTTTTCTTAGTGTTAAGCTAATTTTAGAGTGGAAAGCAAACTTCTAAATAAAAAAATTAGGAACCTAAGCAACATTTAGGCATAAACCGTTACTAGTGCTTTTCATTAGCCTAATCGGCATTTACCATTACTAGAATCATTATGAATTTTTTTAATACAAAAAAAAAAATTTATTAAAATTTTGAGTTTAGACTCTTGATCTAGTACAAGTTGAGCAAATAATAATTATTACTTTAATTCATTTTTTTAGTTGAATTTAATGAATTGCCAAACATTTTTTGACTAAAATAAAAAATGATAATTAATAACTTTCCACCACTCACTTTCAATCTCCAATTGTAAAAATTATGTGTCCTAAAATTCAATACTGTTGAATTTTCATAAAAAAAAAAAAAAAAAAAAAAGTCAATATTTTGAAATTTTTACGAGCACTGAGTAAGGCGACTTCCAATTGAAGGGTCAACACATTAAAAAAAATGATGAAGCTACAGTACCACACCATTAATTTATTAATTTATTATTATTATTTTTTTTTTTGCAACAACACCATTAATTTAATTACTCAATAGTAACTATCACATTTAAGGTCAACATTAAGGGCAGTTTGACATTATTTTTTTCACTTACTTTTGATTTTTGATTTTTTAATTTTTTTATAATTAATTTTTATATTCGACTTTTGAGAAAAATAGAGTAAATTATATTTTTTTATATATTTTTTTCTAAAGTATGTGAAAAAAAGCATAAACAGTAAAAATAATATTTCAAACTTTTAAAAACATAGTGCTCCGCAACAATATTAAATTAACCCTAAAAACCTGGAAAGTGCAAAAACAAGCACTATAATATGGTTCAAAAATATGCAAATTGATATGTAGAATAATATCTTAACCTTTGAAACTTCTTGATTTTTTTTTTGGCACTTATGTTATATTTAAATTGAAGAGAAATTCATGGAATTTTGGAATTACTAAATAAATATTGAGCATCTTAGTCCATATATATAATTATGGTTCCTGCAATATCACGGGAAAATGATGGAAATCCTTTTAGAATCATTGAATTAATTTTGATTAATGAGCACAATTTGGTTACAAATACCAAGTCAATAATAATGTGTATTGAGAGGGAGAGAGATCAACATCAACTATTAAGTACTTGACCAGAGGGTTGTGTGAATGACACTACCTTTGTGGAGTGTACACTCACCAACCTTTTATATATATATATATATATATATATATAATTTTTACCTTTAATTTTTATATGTTGCTTGCACAGATTGCTCATTCAACCCCCAAAAAATAAAGATTCTATGTCAAATAAATTTTTTATTTCAATAAATATTCTTTAAAAAATTTTATTTTAACAAATTTGAAATAAATAAAATTAAAAACTAAATTTGTATTTGATGAAATATAAAAATGTGACATTAAACAAAAGCTAAGTTTTTTTTAATTTGTTTTTTTACAAGAATAACATAAGTTAACATATAATCATTTTCAACTTACACTTAATTAAAATGCCATAAATATCATTAAAAAAAAGTTTTAATTTTACAAAAATATGAATTATTTTGTGTAAACTAATAATTTTACGAAAAAATTCTTAAATTAACGAAAAAGAAAAATAATTTATTAATTACAAAAAAAAAATACAATATTTTTATATTTTTTCGTAAATAAAATTATTTTTTCGTAATTATTTTTAATTGTCATTATCCTATTGGTCATAAAAAATAAAGTATTTAACTTTATTTTAAAACAAAGTGTGTGTATATATATATATATATAACTCCCACTAATATTTGAATCCCTTCTCACGATAACTTTTAAAAATATTAATAAACTTTTAATTCAATACAACTTCAAATTTGGATCCCAGTTAAAATCCACAAAAAAAAAAATTATTTTTTTTTATAAATTTAACTTCAATTATGACTCAAACTCAACACTTTTCACCTCTAAATACATTATTCAATATCTTTGCTGAATTTTAATTCCTTAATCTCATAAAATGTCAATAAGTCAACCTCACATGTTTTTAAGTGATTTTTTTAAATAATTATATATATGTAATTATTAAATTTAACATATTTAATTTGAGTGGTACACTTAAATTTTATTTATTTATAACTAAAAATACTTTAGAATTTAAAAAATACAAAATTTTAGAACTTGTTTAGTTGGAGAAAATTATTCCAATTTTTAAAAAAAAAATCAAATAAAAACATAAAATATAATTTTATATTTACTTTTACTATTGTACAAAATTTTCATCAGAAAATTGTTTTCACTGTTTCTATTATTAAAAAAAAATTAGAAAATAAATTTAAAATATTTTCTAAAATATTTTCATTATTTTTTTTTAAATAAAAATACCATCACTTCACCACCACCTCCATCATTATCACCACCACCACTGCCACCGTCTCCACCGCCACCACCACAGCCACGATCACCACCGTCATCTCCACAACCACCATCACAATTACTATCATCATCATCATTATCGTTAAATGAACAAATTTTTTATATTTTGAAATTGAAAATAATTTTTAAATTATAATAAATATATATATTTTCCACTCATTTTTTTTAATTAGAAAAATGTATGAAAATTTTCGTTTCCTAACTAATGAAGTACAACATACAAAATGTATAATATTGAACACATATATCAAATAATACAACATCATTAATTAATTTCATTGGCAAAAACAATGTAATTTGATATATTAATTAATTTTTTTAATACAATTATTAACAATGAAGTGAATGAAAAATTTTCATTGAATCATAAGACCACCATACTTGTTCTCTAAAATTAAAAACAAGTGTTTTCTAAATAACCATTGAACGCAACTTATATTCCCATTTTTGGACTGAAGCAGGAGCTTCTATAGATACTATTCTCACTCAAGATAAATGAATCAAACGGTGATGGGCATCTCAATAGCAATATCAATGTAGGTTTGTTCACTTCTCCATTCTGACCTATAATCAATTAAGAACCAGCCAGTCAATTCCCATCTTATGATTATGAATTAGCTAGATCAATTTTGATTTTTAAGTCAATTTAGGATTTAAAAATGGTTTGAGATTCGATAAATAAAAAAAAAAAAAAATTAATAAGTTAGTAGATTAAAATTTAAAAATCGATCAAAATTTAAATTTATTATACAAATTATATATACACTTATAAGTAAACTATTATTTTAAACTTAAAATAGACTCAACAATTGATCTTAATTTATATTGTATCTATAAAATTTCATATTTTTTAAATTTAAATTCAACCAATAAACATGAATACAAGTGGTAATATATCAAATGGGAAAATTACAGGAGATTAATGTTTGAAACGTTGGTTCTTGATGGTAGTTGCAGCATGTGGTCACTGGTCACTTTGTTATTACATTTAACTAATACGTGCCCGCGCGAATGAATACCCAACAAACTCGCTTTTCTTCGGAATTTTGTTTATTTCATAAAAAATTCAATAAAATAAGCTGAATTTTCGACTATAAATACTCTCACCATAGCCACCAAATTCAAGTCCTTGTGTTGCTTTTTGTGGCTCTCTAACTACCTAACCCATTTGGCCAAAAAAAAAAAAAAAAACTACCTAACCAATCAATTTTCCAACTTTCCCTTCTCTGCCAACGGTAATGGCTTTGGCTACAGTGATTTTCTTTGATTCTGAAAATTTCCCATTAACAATTTTATTATTTTTATGCGTTTATAGCTCTAAAGACTATTTCTTTGTATAAAAGGAAGAGAAAAATCAATACCTATTTGGACTTGATTGAAGATTTTAATGTTTTTGTTTGTTGTTATTTCTGGGTTTGCATTGGATGCATGGCCCCGTTTTGGACAGATAGGAATTTAGAAGAGGGTAGTTGTGGGTTTTGGATGAGTTTGTGATATGGTAATGTTAAATCTAAAGTGAATTTGAATTTGATTGTTTATGGGTTCTTTTGTTTTGGTGAAGATCAGGTAAACAAATGGCACGCAAGAAGATCAGAGAGTATGACTCCAAGAGATTGTTGAAGGAGCATTTCAAGAGGCTTTCTGGCTATGAATTGCCCATCAAATCCGCACAAGTGAGTATATATCTCTTGATTTCAATATAGAGTTTTAAAGATTTTTGTTTGATTATTTATTGAAAAATGGGAATTGACGTCCTCCTGCTATTGTTGAATACTTGAATTCTAAATCATTGATTTTGTTTTAGTTTGTTGGTTTATAAGATTATGTTAGATGGATCTAATCATCTTCTTCACCGGGAACTGAGCATGTTGTGATTTTGGCGTGGGTGGTGGAGATATGACTGAATAGTTAAGCTGTTTGTGGGAATTGGGACTAACGTATTATACATTAAATTGATATTGACCAAAACTCATATTAGATTAGCCATATAATTTCATTTTCATAAAATAAATTTGTTACTGTTATGAGTTAGGTTACAGAATCAACTGATTTCAATGAGCTAGCAGAGAAAGACCGTTGGCTTTTATCTGGGAAACTGGTTGTGAAGCCTGATATGTTGTTTGGAAAGCGTGGGAAGAGTGGTCTAGTTGCCTTAAATCTTGATCTGGCTCAAGTTGCTGTTTTTGTGAAAGAACGCCTTGGCAAAGAGGTAGTTTTCTCCCAATTTTATCTTTTGCTATGGCTAAATGAACAACTTGATTGTCCATACAGTGTTTAGTTTTTTTTTTGGATTAATTTCTCTCTCTTGGTTAACAGGTTGAAATGAGTGGATGTAAAGGACCTATAACAACATTCATTGTTGAGCCTTTCATCCCCCATAACGAAGAGTTTTACCTTAATATTGTCTCCGAAAGACTTGGTTGCAGCATAAGCTTTTCAGAATGCGGAGGAATTGAAATTGAAGATAATTGGGATAAGGTGCTTCTACATATGCATTTGTCACTCATCAGTTGCTCAAGAAGTCTTCCCAGTATTAATTTTTGTTTTAGTTCATGTTATATTACAACCTATTTGCACCACCATACTTACAAAGGCATTTGTTATACAGGTTAAGACTATTTATGTTCCAACAGGGTCCACATTTACATCAGAAACATGTGCTCCACTTGTTGCAACCCTTCCATTGGAGGTAATTTCTGTGGATTCAGTGATTTGGTTGACTATTTGTGTTATTTCGTTGTGGGTTAGCTGTTTTCATTGGTCAGTGTTATTTTACCATTAAGTTTCATGTTCCAAAGCTTAATACTTGGTTAATCTTTTCTCCAATAAAGAAGAAGGAAAGGGAAAAAAAAATACTTCTTAGTTGATTGGCAATTGAATTTTTGGACAGAACACTAGTCAAATAGGCAATCCTGTGGTTCATTCCGTTGATTTTCATGTTCATCTTATATACACATTTGTTTTTTAGGCTTTTATCATGAAGTTGAAATCATTGACAAAAAATCATTCTTCAATGCAGATAAAAGGAGAAATTGAGGAGTTTATTAAAGTAGTTTTTACTCTATTTCAAGGTATATTAATGGTTTTTGGCAAATCCAATAAGTTCTGAATTTCTGCTGTAACTATTTTTGCTATTAGAATTTTTTGTTAACATTTTGAAGTTTGCGTGAATCAGATCTTGACTTCACTTTCCTTGAGATGAATCCTTTCACTTTGGTTGATGGAAAGCCTTATCCCTTGGATATGAGAGGGGAGCTGGATGACACTGCTGCTTTCAAGAACTTCAAGAAGTATATTTCATTTGCTTGAGTATTTTTCTCCTTTGCTTGCTGTTTCAGTTGTTTTAATCCTAACAATTTGATGCATCTAATTTATTAAATGAATGCCTTTACCATCTAATATCCCTTTACACTTCTTTGTTTTTTCTAGGTGGGGGAACATTGAATTTCCAATGCCATTTGGCAGAGTCATGAGCTCCACTGAAAGCTTTATTCATGGGCTAGACGAAAAGGTACTTTAGATAATTATAGATGCCTAGGACCCATACTTGCAATTTGCTTCATTCTCCAAGTCATTGCCTGTTCCAAATTTCTCTAATTTCTCAAGAATCCTCAGTTCTCATGGAGTGGAAAGGCTAGGATCTTTGCTAAAATATGTTTTAATATTAAAATTTTGCTACTCCATGATGTTCTAGAGCGACTTTTTTTTTAAATCACATTTAATTTAAAGATGATTTAAAATTAAAGTTCTCATCTTTAAATTAAATGTCTTTAAGTGTGATTGATTTCGTATTTCTTTGAAAATGTTCAATAAACCACACTGCTATTCGTCTACTAGTTTTCTCTAGATAGAATCCTGTTAATTTTTTTTTTAAATATAAAATCTTAATTTTATTGCAGACAAGTGCATCTTTGAAATTCACAGTTTTAAACCCAAAGGGACGAATTTGGACTATGGTGGCTGGTGGAGGTGCAAGTGTCATCTATGCGGATACAGTATGCCTTTCTTTTTTATTCTTTTGGGATACAGGATTCCATGGAAATAATTATTTTTCCTTTTGTTTCCTACATTTGCACTGGCCTCTTATGTGATAAAAATTGTGCTCATCAGGTTGGAGATCTTGGTTTTGCTTCCGAGCTTGGGAACTATGCAGAATATAGTGGGGCCCCCAATGAAGAGGAAGTATTGCAGTACGCTAGAGTTGTAATTGATGTAAGGACTCAACTATCCACATAAGCATTGTGTCACAGTCTGATGTTAGCATGTGAAATTTTATTTTCAGATGCTCATAAACTCTCAGATATGGATTATATATCATGACTGCACAACTGATCTATCATTTATGTACAGTGTGCAACTTCTGATCCAGATGGCCGTAAGAGAGCCCTTGTAATTGGAGGAGGAATTGCTAACTTCACTGATGTTGCTGCTACATTTAATGGCATAATTCGAGCCTTGAAGGAAAAGGTGAACATAAAATGATTATGTTTTTGTTCTCTTTATGCTTTCTTTAACTTTAGTATACTTATGTTTTGGTGTAACCAAGTCTGCAAAGTGCCAAGTCTTTACTGTGGAATCCCATTTATTTTACTGCAAGGTCGAAAGTACTTTTCAACATAGCCAAAACCTTTTACAGTAAAATCACAATCTTTTTAAGGAAAAATCATAAATGTTTCGTTCACACCTAAAACGATATTTTAAAGCAAATGGTGAATGCTAATGAACTGATTATTGCACATTTGTTCTCCATTTGAATATTGGATTTGGATATTTACATATTCTTTTTGCAGGAAGCCAAGCTTAAAGCAGCAAGAATGAGCATATATGTGAGGAGAGGAGGTCCTAATTACCAGAGAGGCCTTGCAAAAATGAGGGCACTTGGAGAAGAACTTGGCATTCCTATTGAGGTATCTTTATTTGTGAAATTTGCTGCCCTATTACGCAGCTGCATTTAACTACCTGCAAAATGCCATGCCTAAAAATGCTGCTTCACCATAAGAAATAGTATCAACCCAAATTGTTTCCTTGTCTTGGCTTTCTTGCAGGTTTACGGGCCTGAAGCGACAATGACTGGTATATGCAAGCAGGCAATTAAGTGCATCACTGCAGCTGCATAAGTAGCCAACAATTCTCGGATCAATCTGTGTTCTCTCTTTTCTTTTTCAAATGGCAAATTTCTGGATGTATGGTTTAGATCTTTATTATCATTTTCCTTGTACCTGAAACCCCACAAAGTAATCAAATAGTAGCCAAAGTGAAATTGTGATCTCTGATATAATGGTACAATTCCTATAATAAAGAAATAGTTGCTTACATTGAGTTTACATTTCTCTTTGATGAAATTTCATTCATAATAGGGAAAAGGATACATCAAAGCTACAGAAATTCCAATGAAAATAGTGAAGTAAAAAAAAGCAAGAAACAAAGGCTACAGAACAATAATCTATTGGACTAAATGGAAAACAAAGAATTATAGATTATAGGCTTATAGCTTATGAAAATAAGCTCCAAGGTGTCTTCTTCAAGGCCAGTGAGTTTATGTGCTACAGGGATGTCCAAGAGAAAAAACCTACAAGGCCTCAAGAAAAAGAATAGGCCCAATATCTTGTGCTCAATCTTGGATTTTCCTTAAAAGCGGAAATTATATTAAATATAATTTTTTTAATTTATTTTTAAAAAAATTCTTTCGTCTTTTTAGATTTTTAAAAATGTCTCTTTTTTTTATATATATATTTATGATATATCTTTAAAAATGAGATTTGAAATATAAAATTTAATAAGTTGTATTTTTTTTTAAAAAATAAATAAAACAAGAATATTATCTTTTTTTTTTTTTTAGTGTTAGTATAAAAACTCCAATAAAATAACTAGTGAGCAACATGTTATATAACATAGCCTAAGATTAAGAAAAATATATATATACAATCTGGTAAATAGATTAGTATACTCATATATAATTTAACAATAAAAATATGTTTGATAGATCATAGTGAAATGTAATGTAATATAATATAATTAAATATATTTTTAGTGTAATGTTTATATTAAAATGTATTTAATTACATTTTATTACGCTCAACCAGACCTACTTTATATATATATATATATATATATATATATATATATATATATATATATATATATATATATATAATCTTGGTAAAAAAAAAAAAGAGAGAGAGAGAGAGAGAGAGAAAGGGAGGTTACATCACATGACATGGGCTTATAGGAAAATACAATTATAATATGTCATGTGAATACTATAATAAGGCAAAGGCAACGAAAGGATATGCACGACAACATGTGAGTTTGTCTCTGAAAAGTCCTTCGTGTAAGAAATTAAAAATGACAACCTATCAAATGAAAAACTTTGTACTTGTTTCATATCATGAAAAACTCTTTACTTGTCATTTCTAAATCTATTTTCTTTCATATTCACAATTTTGCCATTATTATTTTTCTAATGTCCTTAATATGCTTATTTTATTAATGAGTTTCCTAATTTCCATTATATATATATATATTATAATTTTGAAATTAATAATTATTATCTTTATTTAATAACTAATCATGCATTAGTTGTTTAGGTTAATTATCTTTTGTTATTTACTTAGAATGATATAATTTTAATTAAATTATTACAATTGAATTTGATTAAAATACATTGGTAATTGAAAAGTATATTAATACTATAGTCTATATATTTTCCCGAGCTTTTGTATGGGTTTATTTTTTATCTTTTTATCAAATTTTTTATTTGTAAAAATATAATAAATTTTAAAAAAATAATAATTTTATAGTAAAAGTAATAAAAGTTATTTATATGTAAATTATTATAAATATATACATGTATATATGTATTAGTTTTATTATAAATATATATATATAATTAATATTATATTATTACATTCAAAACAAAATTTATTTAACTATTTAGATTGAACTCTTAATTAATTAGACTTTTAAATAACAATTATGATCTATTTAGATAGTCATTTGAAATTTGATATCATATTTATTTTTTATGATTTCACACTTGATTTTAAATTCAAATCCATAAAAATTTTAAATAATCATTCTTCCAAAGGGACCTTTAATTCATTTGAAATCAATTGAATTGAAATTCTCAATTTCAATGATGTGTCAATTAATTATGCAAGTGTACTCAATACTTCAAGATTATAATATATTAGATAATTGTGGATTATGAATTAAATATAAATAATTATTTTTTAAAATTATATTATATATCATACACTATATATGTAATAGATAATAATATGTTTTATATTAAATGCTTAAAATTAAATTTTCATTATTCATTATTATTATTTCACATAATCTTCTATTATATAATATACATGCTAATTTATAATCATCAGTAAAAAAAAAATAATAGTAAATTTCATTAAAAATAAACATTGAATTTATATTTATTGCTCTATAATTTTTAGCATATATTAGAAGTTTATAATTATTTTCTTCCTTGCGTTAGGGCTGCAGGCTGGAAAGGTTTTCTAGAGCAAGGGCTTGACTTTTGAACTTCATGTATTACTCTTATTTATTAACACTATTTTCTTTATTTTCTTTTATATTTATAAACTTATGAGGTGTTTGGTATCACTGCGATTTTCTATTTTTTTTTTCAAATTTCAAAAACATAAGTATTAAAAAATATTTTTTAAAAAATTATTACTTTTTATTTCTTTTATATTTATTCAGAAATATTTTGAAAATAAAAAATTCTGGTTTTCAAAATCCTGTTTTTGTTTTTCAAAAATAAAAAACAGAAAATGATACCGAATGAACCCATGTTTTTGAATTTTAAATAATACTTTTATTTTATTAACATTACTCTCTCCGTTTCATAATAACTATTTTTTTAAAAAAGTGATTTTGTTTCAATATAATTATCGTTTTACAAACCCAATGTAACATTAATTGATTTTTTTTCAAATTTACCCTTAACATTAATTGACTTAGTGTTATTGGTAGAATTTTATTGAAAGACAAATTAAGAGTATATTAGTCTATTTGGTTTGAAATTATTCATAATTTATTACTTTCTTAATTTAAGTGCATTTCTCTGAAAAAACAGTTATTGTGAAACGGAGGAAGTATTAATTATATAATAAATGATTATGGTACAACCTACTGAATTATCCTTATTTATTATTTTTCTTATTAAATTTTATTTTCTTTCATCTTTCAAAAAAATTAAATTTTCATTTAAAATTTTAAGATTGAATAGTAAATGTATTAAGTATTTATGTATTTCTATATACTTATGTCATGGAAATTGTTATTAAATTTATTTTTCAATATAAATGTTTGAAAAATATCATGTCAAATTAAGGACTTTTTTTTTGTCATGATTTTTTGGGGTCAGAATTTATTATGGAGTTTTTTTTAGTAATTTATTGACACTAACTTTAAAAAAGAAGGGGACAATTATTTTATCATATTTCATATATTATTAATTGCAAGTATAATGAAAGGTGAGACGCACTTATGATTCTATATTATTTAATTATATAAAATATTATTTAATAATTATTTTATGTTATTAGATGTGTTTAAATTCTCATATATACTGAGACAAAATCAACATAATTAGGTTGTATATTTTATTTAATTATTTAGCCATTAGATACTACAATATAAGAAAAGGTTTTAATATATTTAAGTCATAAAATTTTTATTTTAAAAATACATTGCATGGTTTATAAAATTATTATATTATAAATTTTAATATCATTTCTTCATTCGTAAAAAAGTAAACTAATTGTTATTTTAACTTATTTCATATTTATAAATTAGTAATTAATTACAACATTTTTCATGATAATTCATATCAACCATTAAATTTATAATTTTTTTAAATTTTTAATAAATAAACTATAAATTTAAAATTGGATCATGTGTGCAACGCACACATGATCCAACTAGTATATATATATATATATATATATATATATATATATATATAAGCACAATCCACAAGGGAACAGTGCTCTTCAATATATATATACACAATCCACAAGGGAACAGTGCTCTTCAATTGATTTAAAACTAAACCGTATATCTAGGTTTGGGCGGTTTGATTAAGTTTAAACGGTTTATTAGTTTTGAAATTTTAATACATTATTTTTTATATTACACTTGAATTTTAAAATATATACAATTATTTAACTTTTTTTAAATAAATTTAAATTTCATTAATCGTGAATGGCGAAATACAAATTTTAATAAAAAATGATATTTGTTGTAAATTGACTTATTAACACAACAGATCAAAGATAATAACAAATATATGAAGCAATAAAGTAAAGAGATAGAAAAAAATATGTAGAGATAAAAATAGGTCCAGACTTCTATTATTAGATTAACCCTAACTTCTCTTATATAGGATAAATAGCTAAGGTTTTGGTGTATACAACATTACTGAAATAACCTTATATTATAATTTCTTTAAAATATATACTCAATGATATTTAAGTAATATCCGCATATAATAATTTATTTATAATAATATTAAGAGTAATTTCACGTTAATTGAGAATGGAATAAATAAGTGGTTAATATATAGTGAGAGCCTATCACCTAATTAACTAGTTATAGTCTTTAGATTATGATAGTGTCCAATATATCAATATGTGTTGTGTGTGTTTGTATCTTAATACTCTCCTATATTTGTCTTCATTCCCCACTTATAAAAATTAATATGGTATCAGAGCAGGTTTAACCCGATTTTTTTAATTTTTCGGTTTTTCATCTGGATGTCCAGTCCTAGCAGTCCGGTCCGATGTTGCCGCTGCGTTTCAAGGGGAGTGTTTGAATTTCTTTCTTAGTTTTTCAAGCTGGATGTCCAGTCTCAACCGGTCTAATTTATAGTCCAAGTGACAATTAGATTCCATTCCAAATTGTCAATTGAGGGGGAGTGTTAAGAGTAATCTCATATTTATTGAAAATGAAATAAATAAGTGGTTAATGTATGATAAGGGCCTATCACCTAATTAGCTAGTTATAGTCATTTAGATTATGATAATGCCCAATATACCAATATGTATTATGTGTATTTGTATCTTAACACTCTCCTATAAAAATTAATAAAGGACTGACATAAAATTAACTACCCTATGCAAAAGTAAACATATTCGCAGATCACAAATATTCAACAGAATATCCAACTGTCATATAGTTGGTTTTGAAAAATTACGATTGTAATAGTGTTTGCGAGCATCTGAAACGCAATAGTACATATACATACCACCAGACTCATAATAAAAAAATAACTTTTAACAAGTGAAGACATAACAAAATTTCCAACAAAAAAATACAAAATAACATTAAAAAAAATACAATCTAACATAAAATAATGAAATGAAAAATATCACTTTAATAACAGTAAGTACAAACTCACCCATAAACATATGGTAAAAACGAAAATGGGAAGCGACGGCGAAAGCAAATAGGCAGATAACGATATCAAGTAGAAGGAGCGTCGTCGAGCGCCGGTATAGAAGGACGTGTAAGTAGAGGACGAATGAGTGGATCCGATGATGGATGTGATAACAACAGCAGGAATGAAACTATCCACATCAAATCTAACATAAGATTTAACTTTTAAAATATAATAAAATTATTGTTAATAATTTTTAAAATTCTTAATTATACATCAAAATTTTACAATAAAAAATATATATTATGAGAAAAAAAAAACAAAGAGATTAATGCTATTAAGTAATCTCATTTACTTAGAATTTACAAAATAATAATAATATATTTACTCTTTTAAATCAAAATGCAAATAATTCTATTATTAATAAATCAACATAATATAAATTAAGTTTTGAATATTAATTGCCACGTAGATAATATATATATATGTGTGTGTGATTAGGTTAAATTTTGACATATTATTTAAAATTAAATCAGCAATTCACCGTATTAACAAATTTTAAAATTTTATAAACCATAACTAACCATATGACTTCTGAAATCAATAATGAATTGATCAGTTCCATCGGTTTTTATTTTTTTTCTTCAGCCCTATATATTAGGCACCCAATCAAATGACCGTGTCTGAATTGTGTTGAATCTTCTATAAGCAGACAAGGTTTATATTTACTTTTTGTTGGCCCATCTTTGAAAATTTAGTGGGTTCTTGCCTTCTTGTGTTTGTGTTGTTCATTGGTTGTTGGTGTGCATTGGGTTGTTCATCATGGAAATTATTTCAGCGTGCCTTTTACCCAATAGTATACTTAATTGCTGACTCGGATCGCAGGTTTCAATTTATAAAAAAAAAATTATGAGTCGAAAAAGTTAATTAGACTTTTAAATAATTTAACATTTAATAAACTCAAGTTTCAACTAATGAACATATTATTATTATTATTATTATTATCATTATTATTTTTATATATACTAAAACACATATTGAGTCAATGTTGCCTTTAAATGGACTTTTGTTATTATTTTTTTTACTTTAACTTTTAAATGAGCTTCGTGAATCATTGTAACTGAAACTAAAGATGATCGATTCGCTTAATAATTTTCATTAACCAAATAAATTAAAATTAAATGTTAACCGAACCAGCATAACCAACATAATCATAAAATCATATTAATCGTATTTAAATATTAAATTTCAGTTAAATCGGTTACATTGTATTTGTTCGGTTAAAAAATAAATATTATAAAATGTTTTTCACTTAAAAATAAATATATTATGAGTATTTATCATTTATAACATTTGAATTTTCTAATTTATTTATATAAGAAAATTAAAAAAAAAAGTAAGTAAATCATGATATGAAATAATAACATATAATATTAAAAATAAATATTATATCCTAATATTTCGTAAATTTAAGTATACAAACTAATTATATATCAATTAAAATATAAAGAAATAAAGAAATAAAAATATATAAACATATAAATTAATTGGCACATTGAAATTTATAATTTATTTATCAAAAAAAAAAAGTAAATCTGTTGATTGAGTTAATTTGGTAAATTTTTATACTTTTAACCGAACTGAACCGATCATTTTATTTAATGGTACTGATTTAATCGAATTACATTAATTTGATTATCAGTTAATCGGTTTTTACTAATTAATATTCACCCTTACCTGAAACAATTACTTTTCAAGCTTTTATTTATTTATTTATTTATTAATTTTTAAATGGGTTATGTAAGTTTATTATCTTAAAAATAATTTAAAATTGACTTGTTATTTTACTATTTGACTTTATTTTTAATAAATTATTTTTACCCACTTAAAAATATTTTCATTTCATTAACTTATTTTGAATTTCAATATATTTATTTATTTTTCTATTATGTTCTACAACTTCTTATATTTCTCTTTGCTCATATTATTTTCAAATAAATTTATAATTTTTCTCTCTTTAAACAAATTTAACAACCACTAAATATTTCTACTTCTTTTGTATTCAAATTACTAATTTCAATTATCTTTTCTAATTTTTTTCTTTTTAGTTGAAGCAATAAAATGAAAAATTAGTCTTCTGATTGTTTATTTAACCAACAAGTCCTTGAATCAATTTAAAAAATGTCTTAATATATTAGATATATCTTATTGTAAATATTTTTGTAATATATAAATATTAAATTTTTTAATGCCATGTGCATTTATATATATAATATCATCTTTTATGTACTAATATATTAATACATTAATTTTTTCTTATTTAAAATAATATAAAATGTCATAAACCGCAACAAAAGACGAAAATCTGACTGTGCCTACTACAATTATCATTTTACTAACTCTAACCAATTGATTTGCTGAAGTCAATTTGAGGATCAACAGGAGGCAATATATATATATATGTAAAAACAAGGTGGATTCAGAAAAATTTATTAGTGTGACAATATATACACACATTATTTTAATAGAGGTATATTTATAATTTTATAGGACGAAGGGGAACAATATAATGGATACAAGTACAAATTATCTACTAAAATACATAAATGATTTAATTGTCTAGTGGGGCAGTTACCTCCACAGCCACATGCATAGAGTTAGGGAGGCCAAAGTAGCCATGATCCCACTAATCTTTAAAATACAAAATTTTTTATGTAAAATTATAAAAATTTGATTATATATTGTATTAACCTTTTTATTTTATATGAAAATTTTCTTTAAATATATAAAAATTGGCTTACTTATATATATCATCTTAATATAAATTATAATCTAAGAAATTTAATCTCCCATAATAAATTTTTATTGACTCCGTCACTGCGCCCTGCGTACAAAGAGAGGGGATGAAAAAGAAAGTTAGAAAAGGAGATGGGTTATGCATTATGAGTTTATGACTTGCAACTAAATTGAAAATGAATAAATTATGTTTCTTCCATATTTTTAAGTTCCAAAATAAATAAATAAATAAAATAAATATATATCTGATTTGAGGCCAATCAATACATAGGACCACTTTCAAGATATTTGAGGCCAATCAATTAGTCCTAGTCCTATAATCTTTAAACTAATGGTTCATAATAACCTAAATTGGAGATGTAAATCAAATCCGAAAATACATAATCTAAATTATATAAATTTTTAGGTAGACTAAGATAAACATTCCATTCCTTCGCATAAATTTTTATTTGGATTTCATGATATGACATTGGTATTTATATATGATACAAATATAATTAGAGTTATTTTATGTATCTATTATATATATAATTAAAACTAAAGCATTCAACTCTCTCTATGCTCACTATTTCGTTTATTTTTTTATTTATAAATTTTTGAGTTTTTATATAAACTTAAATATTAAAAATAAATATTAAGTAATTAATGAAATATAGATTATTAAAAATAAATGTTAGGTTATTATGAAGTATTTAATATAAAAATTTAAGAGTTTTTTTTTTATTTTTTTTTATATTATAACTTTATTTGAATAAATTAAATAAAAAAAATTGAAAACGCATTATAAGAAAATTAAATAAAAAGTAGCATAAAATAATATTTTTGATATATTTCATTGTTTTCATTTTTATATTTTCCCATAATTTTTTTATTAAATATTAAAAATGTGATGGATAATATGAATTTTCATATTAGTTGTATAAAAATATTGACAAGAAAATCGGTTTAAAAATTTATTAAAACAATAATAATTATTTATACAAAACATATAATAATTTTATATTTATATTTTTTAAAATAATAGTTATATATCTTTACTTTTATATGAAGTAAAAATTAATTAAAAAATATTTTTAATATTAAATTACACAAAGTACATGTTTACAACTAGTTTTATCTTATATTAGGATACGTAATGTGTTTTGTCCAATATGTAATTAAAAAAAATATTTAATCCTCATTCATTTAATATAGACACATACACAAATTTAAAAATTATTAAATGTCAATGTTGTATAATATATCACTTAAAAAAATAAATATATTGGCAATTATAGATCACCAACCTCATCTAAAGAAGATCACATAAAAATTAATTGGTCAATGAATTCAATGGTGATGTGTACTAGTTAGGAATTAAAATTATTGTTTTACTTGTTCAACGAATTCAATTTTAATTCGAATTACCTGTTAATGAATTAAGGTAAATAATTCATATTTAATTATTTTACTTAAAATATAATCAACCCAACTTTTGAATTTTTTGTTGACTAAATTTTATTTCCTGGTTAGAATTGCATTTAATATATATATATAGTGAATGAACTTTGAATCTATTTCCCGGTTTCGTTGAATGTAAATCTACTTGTATATATAATAATAATGTTGCGTAAATTATTGTATTATTTTTAACATTCTAATATGAGATAGAAGATTAAATGGATAAGTTCAGCTTTAATTATCTTCCACGTTGGATTTTTTTTTTTTTTTTTCTAGTATGTTAGCCACCAAATAAAACATGGACAATATTAGGTGACGTAAATTGTATAAAAAAAATTAACGTAAATCAATATAATTTAAACACATCATACAGTAATAAATAAATAAAAATAATTATTCTTAATTTACATTATAAATTATGTTAAAAAATTATATAATTATTTTTATTTTATCAGACATAATTATATTATTTAAAATTATCCATACAACATACATTATAATAATGATTGATCTTATCCATTTTTGTTAGACTAATTATTGATATTTGGTACTTATCATCTAAAATCTAAAAAAAAGTTAGAAATGGTTAATAGAAATACTACTTGACCTATTAATTTATTAGAGATTAAAATAATATTAATTAATTTAAAATAAATTTTAATGATGTGTCAGTGTCAATAAATTATATAAATTTTATCCATGTTTTAGGCTTTTATATATATATATATATATATATATATATATATAAAAAAGTAGACTCAGTGTACCAACTCATTTATAAATTAATTCAATAAAAATAAGATATATTAATTAATTATACGATCAAAAATTCTATATATGACATCAATTGATGTGTTTTATTCTTATTAGATTAGTTTATAAATGAGATGTTAGACTGAATCTGCTTAAAAATTTCTCATATATATATATATATATATATATATATATATTGGATTGGTAGGTTGATAAGTTTGTTTTACTATCTTATTAAGTAATTATTATCCCAAAAAACCTTTTCCATTTATATTACACTTAAAACAAAAAGACAGTCTGTGGCTTATTTGTCCATATTACTCTTGTTGTAATATTATAGGTATACATGTTAATGTTAATGAATGAGGTTTGAATTTAAAAAATATTTAAATTTTTAAAAATTCAGTCCATTAATTAAAAAAATAAAATCTGTTTAATCTGTAATTTTCTTTATTAATGGTAGTCTGGGTTCCTACAAACGAACATATCATCAAATTATAAGCAAGAATTTTCTTAGAGATAAATATTAATTTTAATTTTTACTGTCAAAATTGAGAAATATTAATCTATAGATTCTATACCGAATATATACCTGCCGTCTATCCACAGTATACTGCATGAAATATTAATATTCTATTCACATCTATTCATTATATAAAGCTCCCACCATTACCATCCAAAATACTAGAACAAAACAAATGGCACAAGAAGAAGCAGTTGCAGTCTCCTTTCATGGAGATATCTTGGAATCCATATTTACTTATGTGCCACTCATCCACCTTGTTCCTGCTTCTCATGTCTCTAAGTCTTGGAAACGCACCGTTTCAACTTCTCTTCGCTATTTCAACAAAATCAAACCTTGGCTTATTCTTCACTCTCAAGCCACTAGATCTCCTTACTCTATTATTTCACACGCTTACGATCCTCGCTCCCACTTGTGGATTCAGATCCAACAACAGTCATCATCTATCAATTACATCTCAGCCCTTCGATCTTCCCACTCGAGTCTTCTTTACATGTTATCACCGTCCAAGTTTTCATTCTCTTTTGACCCGCTTCGTCTGACGTGGCATCACATTGACGCTCCACTAGTTTGGCGTACGGATCCTATTGTCGCCGTCGTTGGCCACCGTGTTGTCATCGCCGGAGGCGGATGTGATTTCGAGGATGATCCTTTGGCTGTCGAAATGTACGACTTGAAAACACGTACGTGGGACACGTGTGAGTCCATGCCTACAATTTTCAAGGACTCCGCCGCCTCCACTTGGCTTTCTGTAGCGGTAAACGGTAATAAAATGTATGTTGCGGAGAAAAGCTCCGGTGTGGCTTACTGGTTCGATCCGGAAACCAAGTCTTGGCATGGACCGTACAATTTGCGTCCTGATACAAATGTGTACAATTCCGTCATCGGATTTGCTAATGACCGTCTGATTTTGATTGGTTTTATCGGAAACGATGAGGAAGGAGTTAACGGCGTGAAATTGTGGGAGCTAAACGGCGTGTCGTTTGAACTATGCAGAGAAATTGGTGAAATGCCTGAGCAGCTTGTGGAGAAACTGAGAGATGTTTTTAGCATGTCGTCTGCGGTTGTGAATGTGATAGGCGATTTTGTGTATATAAGCAATAGTTCAGCCCCTGAAAAGGTATTTCTTTGCGAGCTTAGCGGCGGCGCGTGTAGTTGGAGCAGTGTACGGAACGTTGTGGTGAATGATAAGTCGCGAGTGGCGGAGAGGTTGGTGCTTACTTGCGCTAATGTGGGGTTGGGCGATTTGCATAGAGCCATAGTGGCTGAGGGTAGGCAATTCTCTGTAATATGAAGCGCAGCTGAGCGTTTGTGATTCACTCGCGACCCGAACTCGAATCCGAACCTTTTGTTTATTTGAGATTCACAGAATATTTTTAAAAAAATTATTATCTGTTTTTTTTTTTTTTTTTTAGGAGGAGAATCAAGACAAGAGGGATTAGAAAACGTAAAAGTTTAAATTGGGGACAATTATTGAAGGCAATTATAAATATGTAAAGATTAAATTATAAGAGGTTAATCTTGGCTTAAGTAGAGAAAAAAAAAATGCATTACATTAATTGTATCTATTATATAATTTCTTGTGATTTTCAATTTATTTTAATATTGATACGGCTTAAGGTTAGTCTATTATTAATATATAACGAATATAAATATATATTATTGTTACACCTTAATATAAACTGATCACCCTAAACGAACTAGGAGCTCGCCCACGTAGTCCGCATCCGACTATAAAACTACAAATCATCTCCATATACGATACTGAAAGGAAATAAACCGACTACAAGAAGAATTCGATACCTTAGGTGCTCCACCATAAATAGAGCTCTTTTCTCCATTAAACGGGTAATACAATTCTAAACACTTCTCAAGTGACTAAAAGCTTAATAATCTCTATCTTTTCTAACTTAAGCATCAGAGTGGTCCCCTAGGCGCATCGCCTAGACTCTCTAACATGTTGTTTTGCAGGAATGGAAGATCGCCTACACGTATGCTAGAAGATTGGAATATTTTCTGAGTACATCAATTGGTGCAGTGAGCGTGGAACACCACCTTAAAAATTCAATTTAGATTTTCCAACAAACATTCATGGATCCAGAGAACGGGGGCGAGGGCCTAGGCCTCAACTTGTTCCTCGACCTTCCTAATAACGAAGAGAATCCCTAGGCTAACCAACAGGGCGGACCTGCCTTACCCAATCTCAATGACCCTATAAACTTAAATGACCCAATTATGGCACAAACCACTGTGCAAAGTCTCCTGACCGCCCTCACAGACTTCACTGCTCAGTTAAAAGAACTAAAATGGGCAATAACTCAACAATCTGAAACAGCAGCACCAGCCGCCGATCCACTAGATCCCTCGAATTGAGATACTCAGACAAACCAAGGAAACAAAGGGAACGAACCGTGGTCAGATGGGGAACGAGAAGAGGACCCAAAAAGACTAGAAAGGGAAGTTCGGGAAGTCATGACCAAAATAGGGGTCAGAGTTAACGAGATGAATTTCAATATGCGAACGGATTCTCCCCTTTGTGATAGCATTATTAGGGCAAATTATCCTCCGAAGTTCAGAATCCCTACTCATATGGAGTCTTATGAGGGAACCACCTGCCCTAAAGGCCATATCCACAAATTCAAAACTATGATCAACGCTCAAACTCACCTAGATCATGTTCTATGCAAACTTTTCCCTACTACATTAAAGGGACTGGCTCAAGACTGGTATCAAACTTTGCCCCCAAAGTCTGTCACATCCTTTGCCCAACTTTCCACCCTCTTCCAAGCACGATTCATTGCCTCCATTACCCCCAAAAAGATATCAACCGATCTACTCACTATTGTTCAAAGAGAAGGGGAAAGTTTGAGGAAATATGTAGAGTGCTTCAATAGGGAGGCGATCCAAATTGAAGATCTAAATAAAGATATCGCCTACACCGCTATGCTTCACGGAACTTCGAATCACGACCTAAGGAAAGAGCTGCTATCTAACCCCCCTAAAACTATTTATGCCCTAATGGCGATTGCCCAGACACACATTCGAATTGATGATGGAATGAGAGATTTTGATCAAAAGCAGAGAAAGGAAGGAACAATATCCAGAGGGCAAGGGAATCTGCAGGATAATCGCCCATACCGACCTAGCAGAAACAATGAAGGGGGAAATAAGAGGGGGGACCGAACTAAGAGACTGGAAGGAAGCAACAAACAGTTCACCCCAC
The DNA here is from genome assembly GCA_949750685.1 of Vernicia montana. Classification (NCBI taxonomy): domain Eukaryota; kingdom Viridiplantae; phylum Streptophyta; class Magnoliopsida; order Malpighiales; family Euphorbiaceae; genus Vernicia; species Vernicia montana. Next base: position 40,858 of record CATKHJ010305911.1, read on the forward strand.
TAAACGTGAACCGATCACGTGTGTTGATGTGGATCAAAGACAATGGGGAGAAAGTACAATGGCCTCGGAAGATGAGTATCTCCTCAGTAGGAAGAAGGGACAACAACAAATACTATGAGTTCCACAATGATAAAAGCCATGGCACAGATGAATGTTGGCATCTGAAAGAGGAAATTGAAAAATTAATTCAAAAAGGTGTAACTGGCATAAGGCGATTTGTTCGTTGAGACAAAGACAGGGAACCTAGAGGGAGGTCTCTAGAAAGAGCAGAACCTAGAGAGGTAGAACAAAAAAGACAGAGAAGGGAGGCAGCTAGGGAGATTAATATGATACTGGGAGGAAGTACAAGGGCTGATAGCTCCACCAAAAGAAAACTTGTTGTAAGGGACATCTATTCAGTCAATACCCAAAGATCGCCCAGTAAGATGTTCGGCCCAGTAACTTTTTTCTGATGAAGATAAGGGGAAAGTGATCTCCCCCCACAACGATGCTTTGGTCATCACAAGAAGGTTAAATAATTTCCTAGTTAGAAGAATGTTAGTAGATGATAAGAGTGCAGTCAATATGATCACCATATATGTATTTAAAACGATAGGGCTAACTGAAAAAGATCTAAAGCCTGTGGCCACCCCTTTTGTGAGCCTAGGGGGAAAAATTATCCCAGTAGAAGGATCAGTGATGATAGATGTAGAACTAGGCGATGAGGACATCACAAGGGAAATACAGGCGGAATTCATGGTAGTAGACATCCCCTTTCGCCTACAATGCAATCATTGGGAGACCAATCCTTTTTGACACATATGCAGTAACATGCATCAGGTACCTCATGATAAAAATTCTAACTTCTAGAGGAATAGCAATAATCAGGGGATGCCAAAAGACAGCCAGGCGAACCTATTTTAATGCCTTAAAAGGGGTCTTCCCAGCACTACAGGCCGAACTGGTAGATAGTTCAGAAAGAAAAGATTAGGCGGAGCCTGAAGGTGGACTTGAGAAAATAGAGATCGGCACCGAAAGAGTCATACAGATCGGATCTACACTAAATAAGGAAACAAGCTCCGAAATTAAAAGAACCTTACAAGAAAATTCGGAAGCCTTCACCTGGGAAACCAAAGAACTAACAGGGGTAAATAAAGAAGTGATCACCCACAAGCTCAGCATAGATACTTCTATTCAGCTTGTAGTGCAAAAAAAGAGAAAGCACTCACCTGAGAAGTATATCGCCATCGCCAAAGAAATCCAAAAGCTGTTGGAAGTAGGGGTTATTCAAGAAGTGCATTACCCGGAATGGTTGGCGAATGTTGTGATGGTTAAAAAACCGAATGGCTCATACCGAATGTGTGTGGATTTTACAGATCTGAATAAAGCTTTCCCTAAGGATAACTACCCTTTGCTGAGCATCGATCAATTTGTGGACTCGACAGCCGGACATGAGTTGTACTATTTTCTCGATGCAAAAGCAGGGTATCATCATATTCAGATGCACAGACCGGATGAAGAAAAGACATCTTTTGTAACAGATCAATGGATATACTGCTATAAAATGATGCCATTTGGATTAAAAAATACGGGGGCGACCTATCAGAGGCTAGTCAATCACATGTTCAAGGATCATATCGGTAAAAACATAAAAGTGTATGTGGATGATATGATTATCAAAAGTAAGAAAGCTGAAGATCATCCCAAAGATATAGAAATGGTCCTGGAGATCTTAAAGTCCTACAACCTAAAATTAAACCCCGAAAAGTGTGTTTTCGGGGTTCCCGCGGGGAAGTTCTTGGGATACATGGTCTCCCAAAGAGGAATTGAGGCGAATCCTGACAAAATTGAAGTAATCCTCAAGATGAACCCTCCCAACAACAAAAAAGAAGTTCAAAGGCTGAACGGGCAGATAACGACACTAGGGCAATTCATTTCATCTTCGACAAAAAGATGCTAGCCATTTTTCAAAGCACTAAAACACTTGAAGGACTTCCAATGGATAGAAGAATGTCAAAAATCCTTTGAAAAACTGAAAAAATTCCTAACTAGCCCCCTTACTAAGTCACCCTGTACCTAAAGAAGAGCTCTACTTATACCTATCCACAACCGCAGAAACTATAGCTGCAGTATTAGTAAGAAAAGAAGCAGGAGAACAGTACCTGATCTACTATGTTAGTCGAATACTCCAAGACGTCGAACTGAGATACCCGACTTTGGAAAAACAGCCCTAGCATTGCTTATGGCCACTCAAAAATTAAGGCATTACTATGAAGCCCATCAGATAATAGTTCGAACAGACTTACCCCTAAGAAAGATCCTATAAAAACCAGAGACTTCAGGGCGAATTGCAGAATAGAAAGTAATAATCGAAAGTTTATGAATAATGTATGAACCAAGGCGGGCGATAAAGGGACAAACACTGGCAAATTTCGTAGCCGAACTGACTCCAACTACAAGAGAACCACAAGAAATAAAGAAAGAAGATTGGGAGATGTTTGTGGATGGAGCAGTAGGAGCAGAAGGATCAGAGATATGAATCATGATCAAAGGACCCTACAGGTTTATAATTGAACATGCTATAAAATTGAATTTTTCGATCTCTAATAACGCAGTAGAATATGAAGTTGTATTAACAGGACTCTCTTTAGCTCGAGAAATTCGAATGAAAAAATTAGTAATATACAGTGAATCCCAGTTAGTGGTCAACCAGGTGAACAATAATTATGCAGTTAAGGAGGAGAGTCTAAAGAAATATTTAGAACTAGCTCAATTGGCCTTAAAAGAAGGAGAACAATTAGGAGACAATTGGATGGTAAAGAAGATTCTTAGATCGAAAAATTGCAGGGCAGACGAAATCACCAAGTCAGCAGCAACAGGGAAAATATAAAATTTAAGGAGGGTTCCCTTAGAAATCCAAAATTTCCTCACAACATAAATGCAACCCATAATGATAGTACAATGGAAAGGAAGTTGGATGGAACCCATTATTCGGTACCTGGCAGAAGGATCTCTCCTCGAAAAGAGATTGAAAGCAAAAATAATAATAAATAAAGCAAAAAGATATAGCTGGTACGAAGTGGATCTGTATCGGCGATCTAAAACTCACTTGTGGCTAAGATGCATTCGCCTAAAAGACGGGGATTATGTGCTGAGAGAAATTCATGAAGGGATCTGTGGGGTTCATGAAGCATGCTTCAGCCTCATCAGAAAGACCTTATTACAAGGATATTACTGGCCTACATTGAAAAAAGATGCAATATAAAAGGTTTTCCTATACATTAAGTGTCAAGAAACATGCACCCGTCCCAAGGCTATCTTCGAGAGAACTAGCTCCCATAGGATGCGCCTGGCCTTTTCAACAATGGGGGATCGACATTTTAGGACCTTTTCCTACGGTAATAAAACAATACAAGTTTTTAGTAGTAGCCATTGATCATTTTACAAAATGGATCGAAGCCGAACCCTTGGCAAAAATCACTAAGTAAAACATAACAGATTTCTTCTGGAAGTCAATTGTCTGTAGGTTCGGCACACCAGAAATCATAATTTAAGATAATGGTAAACAGTTCGACTGTGCACCATTCAGATCATTCTGTAGAAGCCTTCACATTGATCTACAATTCACTTCGGTAGCTCACCCACAAACTAACGGCCAAACAAAAGTAGCAAACCAAATCATCCTCCAAGGATTAAGGAAAAGGTTAGATGATTGAAAAGGTAAATGGGCGGAAGAGCTATACAACGTACTTTAGAACTACCGAACCACACCCAGAGAACTAACAGGAAAAATGCCTTTCTCCCTAACATATGGATCAGAAGCTGTGGTACCAGTAAAGATCAGGATGCCGAGCTACCGAACTGAAAGATCGGAGGAGATCGATCAAGAAATGGGAATCAGAGTTAATTTAGACCTATTGGAGGAAAAAAGAGATACAACATATGAGAAGGCGGCAGCTTATAGACAAAGGATGATTCGATACCATAACCGCCGAGTTAAAGAAAGAACCTTTCAAGAAGGAGAGTTAGTCCTAAGAAAGGCCGAAATCACCAAAGGCAATGCAGGAGTTGGGAAGCTGTAACCTAACTGGGAAGGACCATATGAGATCGCCAGTGTGGTGGGACTAGGAGCTTACAAGTTAAAAGATCGCCAGAGAAAAATCCTACCCCGAACATGGAACTCTGACAATCTAAAAGCCTACTATCACATCAGAAAACATTCTCCACATCATGACATAATCGCCACGGGATAGGTGAACCAAGAGTTCACCCAAGATTCCCTAGAGAAATCACCATGGGATAGGTGAACTAAGAGTTCACCCAAGACTCCCTATACGGAAGATCGCTACGGGATAGGCCAACTATTAAGTTCGCCCAAAATTTTCTACAGAATCGCCACGGGATAGACCAACTATTAAGTTCGCCCAAGATTCCCTAGAGAAATCGCCATGGGATAGGTGAACTAAGAGTTCACCCAAGACTCCCTATACGGAAGATTGCCACGGGATAGGCCAACTATTAAAGTTCGCCCAAGATTTCCTACAGAATCGCCACGGAATAGGCCAACTATTAAGTTTGCCTAAGATTCCCTAGAGAAGACGTCACGGGATAGGCCAACTATTAAAGTTCGCCCAAGATTCTCTACAGAATCGCCACGGGATAGGCTAACTATTAAGTTCGCCCAAGATTCCCTAGAGAAGACGCCACGAGATAGGCCAACTATTAAGTTCGCCTAAGATTCCCTAGAGAAATCGCCATGGGATAGGTGAACTAAGAGTTCACCCAAGATTCCCTATACGGAAGATCGCCACAGGATAGGGCAACTATTAAATTTTGCCCAAGATTCCCTAGAGAAGTTGCCACGGGATAGGCCAATTATTAAGTTCGCCCAAGACTCCCTAAAAATTGCTAAGGAATAGTCCAACGAAGAGTTCGCCCAAGACTTCCTAAATAATCGCTACGGAATAAACAAACAATGAGTTCGACTAAGAGTTTCTATACAGTAAATTGTCCAAGGGATAGGGAAACTACACGTTCACCCAAAGAACCCCTATGAAAATAATGAAATAAAATAAAATCCAAAAATAAAGGAGACGCTCGCCAAATAAAAGAAAGATAAAGTTCTCATTAAATATGTTATACATTTTTTTCTACATTTTCGATATTGTAATCTGAAACAGTTAAGGGAAGCTGATCGCCAGTAAGATCATCGGCCAAAGAAGAAGGTGGAATCATAGATTCTTCATCCTCGTTCGGATAAATCTCCTCTATGAAATTGAAGTCTTGCTCGGGATATTTACTTCGAATAGCAGCCAAAACATTTTCTTGGTAAGAAATGAATTTGTTAGCCATCGCCTCCTCGTACTTCTCCTTTGCAAGCTTCTCCTTCTCAGCCTCCTCTTTCAATTGACAAACCTCCTGCTGACTCACATCAAGTTCTGAGCGTAATGTAGAGATTCGCCCTAGGAGCTCGGCCTCCATATTTTTATTTTTTATCTCCATGTCTTTATATTTATTCTTTTCTACATCAAGAGAAGTCTGGAGTTAGGCGAGCTCTGAAGCGTGATCAGTCTCCAGTTTCTCCCTAAGTAAAGCCCACTTCGATCGCAGTTCATCCTTTTGGGAACGCATTCGCTGACGAAGCTCAAAGATGACGTTCACAGCCTAACAAAAATAAAAATACATAGTAAGAATGAATAGCCGGTTGTTTAAAGGCAGAAGGAGTCAATACACAAGATGAACAACTATATACCTCAAAAATATAATCATACGCTGACCCAGCCAGCTAAGCATTCGTAAACTTAGCCATATGCTCACCATCGGCTGAAAGATGGATCGCCCGCATTATATCAATAGCCACAGACGAGTCATGGACATAAGACTCTTCTCCATATTTATCTTCAACATACTTGGCCAACATTGTCAATTTGTTAAGGCTGATTTCCTCCACAGCCGGACGAAGTCTCTTCATAAATCACCCGGAAGGACCTTTAGGAAGATCCCTCTTCAAAGCGCCAGCAGAAGTGGAGGAAACGGGAGGATCAACAACAAGGATAGTTGTCAAAGAAGGAAGTGGAGGAGGAAAAGGAGACTTAGACTTCTCTACCCCGAGTAACCTTCTCCACCGATGAAGATTTATCTACCGAAGCAGATTTGGCAAGCTTCTTTTCTTTCATCCGTTGAGCCAAAGACTTCATCTCTGAAAAAAGAAAAAGAAAACAAAATAAGTACAAAAATATCTGAACAAAAGACAACAAAGAAGTCGGTCGACAGATAAATACCAGCAGATGGATGGGCAGAAGCCTTAGATTGGGATTTCTTCTTCGGGCCAAAGGAATCCCCAAAGAAATGATCGTAAATAAGATCGGTACAAGAAATAGGACTTAATTTTGAAAAAAAACCTTTATGTGTTTCTCCTCCTCATAAGATAGAGATCGGAGACCAGCGGAAGAAGACATCCTTGGACTAGCTACCCAGGCGTTGGGAAGATCGCCCCAGCCCTGCTCATGGGAAATAATAAAAAAAAAAAATTCTTCCAGTTTTTTAGTGAGGAAGGCAGGGTAAAAATTTTCCTATCACTTTGAAAGCTGAAATGGTCGAAACCTTTTCTCGCCACAAGGCGATACAGCTCCCTCACTTCCCTACTATTGATATCAAATCCATGGATCTTACCCAAAATCCTAAGACCTACAAGAATCTTCCAAGAATTGGGATGGAGTTGGCAGATCAGGATGTTATATTCCCTAAGCACATTGATATATAAACGAGGCAAAGGGAAACGAAGACCAGACTCCAGATCTTCCAGATAGATCATCCTATCTAGATCGCCCAATTTCTGATCAACAAAAGTCCCCGGTTCAGGTAAACGAAGCTTAAAAACATCAGGAATATCGTATAAAACCCTAATTTCCTAAAGGAGATCTAAGGATAGTTCATAAGGGATGTGAACCCCCCTTTTAGGTTCAGAAATTAGAAGTATTGAAGGATTAGCAACCACAACGACTACCGAACCGGTATTAACATATTGTGTGGGAGGTGGGTGTAGATATATACGGAGTCAACCGGAGGAGAGGGAGATCAATCCAAAACAGTTTCCTCACTATCAACATGATCACCAGAAAGGTGATCATTATGGCTATCCTCAAGATGACTCATTCTAAAAATGAATAAAAAAGTGTCAAAAGATAAGGAAAGATACTTACTGTTAAAATAGCGGAATAAGAAATATGGCGAACTGTGTAAATCAACAGCTAAAAATCCCCAAAAAACCCAAAGAAGTCTCCAGAAAGAAGAAAAAGAAAGAAATAGTGAAGAAAGATTTGAAAAATGCAGAAATGCAGAGAAATGATAAAAAAAAGAAAAGTGACAGCAAAGGTAAAAGATCAAAGTGAAGAGATAAAACCCTACTTATAGGACACGATGCAGAAACTGAAGGATTTAGGAAACTATCCCTACATGACACGTGGCGTAAAAGGCGTCAGTACAACTCTCTCTTCAAGAAATATAATTATTACGAAGTGACAAAAGTGACGGTACCATAAATGTTTTCATAGAAAACCGAACCATCAACAAAGATCGCCAGTGCCCGAATCATCCTATGGTACAAGACCAACATAGAACAAGACAGATCCAAGTCTTTAACTCAGAAATTGATGGGGGACATGTGTTACACCTTAATATAAATTGATTACCCTAGGCGAACTAGAAGCTCGCCCACGTAGTCCGCATCCGACTATGAAACTACAAATCATCTCCATATACGATACTGAAAGGAAATAAACCAACTCCAAGAAGGATTCGGTACCTTAGGTACTCTACTATAAATAGAGCTATTTTCTCCATTAAACAGGTAACACAATTCTAAACACTTTTCATGTGACTAAAAGTTTAATAATCTCCATCTTTTCTAACTTAAGCATCGGAGTGATTCCCTAGGCACATCGCCTAGACCTGTTGTTTTGTAAGAACGGAAGATCGCCTATACGTGTGCTAGAAGATCAGAATATTTTATGAGCACATCAATTATTAATTGCTAAAATTAAATAATGTATTTATCATTTATATAATCTACTCAATTCAATTCAACTTTAACCCCAGAATTAATTAGTATCATTATATAGATTTATTTATTTTTGGTATAATCTATAGTGTTTTATTTTATATATATATACTAGAAAGTGAACAACTTCCCCTTTCCTTCTTTATCCTACAAAAAAAACAGAAACATCTTTCCTTCTTTGAAGTTGCAAAAATGGCAACCAAATACATTTGTACAGCAAAGATACTAAATTCATTCCACCAAAATCAGAAAATTAATATTTTCTAATAAAAAAAAAAAAAACTGGTATTTGTCATTTCATAGAAAAAAATAAAGATAGATATAGTCACGAGAAAGTGCCAATTAAACCAAATTATATAACTCAGTAACTTACCCATATATAAGGAGTATAAACTTCATGAATCAACTGAAAATTTTCCCTCCACGCAACTTTACATCACATAGAAGTGAAGCAACACACATGCTATTTGCTCTCATTCGAGTTGCATTTTTAGAACATTAGGACAAAGATGTCAATCATATATTAATTTATTAGTAAGTAATTCATCAGTAATTACACTTATCATAATCTAATGTGGATTACATATATTCAGGGCGACGGACATATGAAGGGGCCAGATGCTCCTGAATTTTTTTTTTTTTAAATAGGGGTATAATAATTTTTTTCAGTCTTAAAATAAAATAAAATAAAAATTCAGCCTTATTTTATTTAGATAAACGACAAACTCAGTGTTGCTACTATTTTTCTTTTAGTGAATAAGAAAACGACATAATTTTTTAAGAGAAAAACAAAAATTATAATCAATAATCTATTATAATTAAAAAAAATTTAATTTAGTATGCCTTTAACTTTAAGAGTTGTTTTTATGATCAATAATATAAAATTATTTTTTGTACATCTTCGCTCTTAATATGTATGTTTTTTTTATCTCTTTCTAATTTAATCAATGCAATATTTCATTAAATTTAATAATTTTTTTTTTATTATCTTGTTTGTTACTTTTTACTTGTTAAGCTGTTTCTTTTACAATTCAAATAGTTTAATTTTTGTTTATTTAGTTAATAAAAAAATCATTAATTATTTTTTTAAAAAAAATCATTAATTGGTGAATTTGAAATTTTTTGCAGTGCTTAGTTGAATCTTTTCTTTCTTAATTTTTTTTACAATGTAACATATGCTTTTGTAGCTAGATAATTAATTTCTTTTCTTTCTCATCAAATCAAGCCTACATAATTTTATAATCAGAACTGTTAGATTACATAATGAATAGATGATTTATATTAATGAATGGTGTAATTACAAAGAGAAATACAATGGTATTTATAGAATTACAAAGACACTAATGGAGCAACAATTAAGCCTTGAATGATAAGCTGCATAGCTGGAGTCTTGAAGTGTACATAGAGCTGGTTTCTGAAGTCCACAATGGCTGGAAGGTAGGTGGAATTATTGACCTTAACATGGATTCTTCTTTTTCTTCATTTCACACTAACATTTTTTTTTTTTTTTTAGATTACATAATGAATAGATGATTTATATTAATGAATGGTGTAATTACAAAGAGAAATATAATGATATTTATAGAATTACAAAGACACTAATGGAGCAATAATTAAGCCTTAAATGATGGGCTGTATAGCTGAAGTCTTGAAGTGCACATGGAGCTGATTTCTGAAGTCCACAATGGCTGAAAGGTAGGTGGGATTATTGACCTTAACATGGATTCTTCTTCTTCTTCATTTCACATTAACAAGAACTTAGGATATTAATACATAAAATATTTAAATTAGCCTTATTTAAAATAAATTTTTATTTATAATATTATATATATATATATATATATATATATATATATAATTGAGTCCCTCTGACTAAAATATTGCATCTGTCATTGCATATATCTCTCTAGTTTCATTTATAAATGCCTTTTTAGTTTTACTTAGTTTAAATATAAATAGAATGTGTGTTTTTTAAAATACATGTGCTGTGCGATAAATATAAATGCCTTTTTAGTTTCATTGTAAATTATTTTAGAAATAGGCAAGCTGACAAGTCAATCTTAATTAAGTGAGATTGCATTACATGTTTCTTCACCATGGAATTGTGTCCACGCACTTTAAAATCTATATATGGCTTTATCTAATTAGTCTAATTAGTGGTGGTCCATGGAAACAAGGTTAATGTCTTCATCATCCTTTACATAACCAGTCCAAATCGAAAATGATGGAAATGCATTTTGGTTTTTTTTAATCTAATTTATAATTTGGTTTAGTTTAATTTTTGTTAGCTGTTAAGTGTGAATAGTCAGTGTAAATAGTCAATATTTGTTAGCTGCTTAATTCATGTCACATGTAAAATAATTCATTTCCTTTTGTTAGGCCATCAATTAGGTCTGTAAATGTGCTCACTAGAATGCACCATAAGTCAATAAATAGGTTGTATATAATGTAACAAAAATCACAAGAAGTAATACAGAAAAACACTTTTTTCTTTGAAAAATTCATTTTCTGCTAATATTTCTTATCTGTTAATATGATATCAGAGCCCATATATCTTAGTTAAAATCAAAAGACAAAAAATTCAGCTCGTGTAAAAATTCATTTTCATTTTTCAATTCAAAGAATTCTATAACTTTTCTATTTTCATGCACACGTTAAATTTTTTTTTTTTTTTTTGACCATACCATCAAAAAGAACTAATCACCAGAATAATTTCAAGACCAACTGCACCTCAAACGAAAGTCGCAAGTGCTCTCACGCGCCGCATGAAGAATCTGCAACTCAGCTCACTCGCCGCACGCGTTGTAGACGCTGCCCAAGGAAGAAGACGACCACGTCAACGCCACATAAGTAGATATGCCCAGTCACCTGCCACATCATCCGGTCAGCCAACCAGAATTTGCCACGTGTCATTTCAGTATGGTTTGATTAAATCAATTGATTTTAAGTTTGACTGACTGGTTCAACCACTTTTGTACCGATTTTTAGACATCAAAAACTAGTTCCTAAGGTTTTTTGACCTCCTGAATTCATTTTTGCCATAAGATTTGTGAAATTCTTACTCTATCTTAGAGTTATGGAGAAAATCAATGCTGCTCAACCTATTGTGACCATTTTAAATGGCACCAACTACAATCTTTGGACAAATAGCATGAAAAGCTATCTTGTTGGAATTAAATACTGGAGAATAGTCACTGGCAGAACTTCCAAACCTGTTTGTACTTAAGATGAAACTGAATCAAAATACAATGATCGTATTGATGATTGGGAAAGTAAAAAATCATCAGATTATTACTTGGTTCCGTAACATCTCTGTTCCGACTATTTACATTCAATTTGATCAATTTAATACTGTAAAAGAAATTTGGGATTTTCTTCCAAACAGGTACACAATTTCTATTATCGCTCATCACTATCAGTTGTGGAGTATTCTGAATAGTATAAGGCAAAAATCTGGATAGTCTGTCAACGATTTCCTTAGCCAAATGCAGCCCATTTGGAATCAACTCACTCAAGCTAAGATCACTGAAGATTAACTCCATTTGATCCAGTTTCTCATGGCTCTTCGGTCTGAATATGAACCTGTTTGAGTATCTCTGCTGCTCAGATATCCTCTACCAACACTCGAAACAGCTGTCAAGGAATTGATTTTTGAAGAAACTCGTTTGCAAATTGGCAAACCTACTTTCTCTAAATAGGCTCTGGCTACTCACAGGCCATCACATACTCAATCATCTCAGTACTATAAGAATTGCAATCGACCTGGCCATTCTTTCTTTAATTGTCCAACCATTGAATGCAAATACTGTCACAAACTCGGGCATATCAAGAGCAACTGTCTCACTCGCCCATCAAGACCGAGAGACAACCAACCTAAGTCTATAAAAACCTCAAAAATTAGAACATTTTCTGCCAATGATGCTATACCAGACAACTCATCTGCTTCTTCTCTGTACTCCCTCACTTTTTCAGATCTCGAGTCTATGTTTAAAAAGGTTATGTCTTACAGTGCCTCCTCCTCTAGTGCAATGTCTATATACTCAGGTAACAAAATTTGGTTAATTGACTTTGCATGTAGTAATCATATGACCTCTGATCCTAGCATGTTTTTATCAAAATCAAAGAATAATTTTTTACCTCCTATTCATACTGTTGATGGAAGCAAAATGAATATTAGTCATGTTGGCACTATTTCTTCCCCTAATCTAAGTTTACCTGATACGTATCTAGTGCCTTCCCTAGTTGTAGATCTCATCTCCGTAGGCCAATTGTGTGATCAATGATTAACTGTCATTTTTTCCTCTAATGGATGTCAGGTACAGGACCTGCGGACAGGACGCCTACTCGGGGGTGGACGCAAGATCGGGAGGCTATTTGAACTCACTTCCCTCTAAATTCCTCAAAATGCTCTCTCTACTACAACCAGTTTTTTCTCCATTATTCCAGTGGCATTTGCGTTTGAATCATGCCTCACTCAGTAAATTTCGTCCTTTAATTTCTAGTGGTGTTTTAGGGAATGTTAAACCTATAGAACTCCAATGTACACACTGTCAACTTTCTAAACAATTTGCTTTATCATTCAACAATAATAACTCTCATTGTAATGTTCCATTCGGTTTAGTTCACTGTGATATTTAGGGACCTTCTCCTACCCCCACTGTTGGTGGTAATCAATATTTTGTTATTTTTATTGATGATCACTCACATTTTACTTGGATTTTTTGTATGAAAAATAGATTTGAACTTCCTCAAATCTATATTCAATTTGCAAAGATGGTCCAAACACAATTTTCATGACAGAAAAAAATATTTTCGGACTGATAATGCTATGGAATACAAAGAGTCCAATCTTTTATAGTTCGTTCATGAACAAGAAACTTTAGTTTAATGATCTTGTCCTCATACTTCCCAACAAAATAGTAGAGCTGAACGAAAACATCGTCATATCTTAGATTCCATTAGTGCACTCATACTATCCTCTAGCTAGCCTGAAATTTTTTAGGGAGAAGCCACTTTAACCATTGTATATACCATTAATTGACTTCCCACTCCAGTTCTTGGTAATATCTCTCCCTTTGAGCAACTATATAGTATGTCTCATGACTATAACTTTCTCAAAGTCTTTGGATGTGCTTACTTTGTTTTACTCCAACCTCATGAGTACACAAAACTAGAACCTCGTGCTCGACTCTGTTGTTTACTAGGATATGGAATCGAACATAATGGTTATCGGTGTTGGGATCCCATTTCCAATAGATTGTGTATCTCTCGCCATGTTGTCTTCTGGGAAAATACTATGTTTTCTAGTATCTCTAAATTTCATGACTCCAGTACTTATCGTATATTTACTAATCCATTTGTGGAGTTCTTTCCATTTGGTGATACATAAGTATCTACATATTCAACAGCAACACCTGATTATCCTACCCCGAAAATGATATCGTCTGCAGAGAATGTGCCTGCTACAACTGAAGCTGTGCCTGTTCCTACTCTTCCTCCATCAATTGAGGAACGTCGTCATTCTACTCGGGTAACTCAAAAACCAGTCTGTTTAATGATTATCGTTGTTATTCTAGTTTTCTTTCTATGCATGAGCCTCGTAATTGCCGTGAGGTTAGTTTTGACCCTCTCTGGCAGCAAGCAATGGCAAAAGAAATTCAAGCTCTTGAGAAAACTAATACTTGGGACTTAGTTGATCTTCCTGCAGGAAAAACTCTAATTGGTTGTAAATGGATTTAAAAAATTAAAACTCATTCTGATGGATCAGTTGAGGGATATAAAGCACGTTTGGTTGCCAAAGGATATACATAAGAATATGACATTGACTATGAAGAAACATTTGCTCCTGTTGCACGATTAACTTCCATCCAGTGTCTTTTAGCCATTGCTGCTGTTAAACAATGGCCACTTAGTCAGATGGATGTCAAAAATGTCTTTCTTAATGGAGATTTGCTGGAAGAAGTTTATATGCATCCTCCACCTGGCTATTCATCTTCATAGAAAGTTTGTCGACTTAAGCGTGCACTATATGGTCTCAAACAAGCCCTGCGAGCCTGGTTCGCTAAATTCAGTTCAACACTGGAGAAATTTAGTTTTCACTATAGTCCTCATGACTCTGCCTTATTCATTAGATAGAGATCTAAAGGCATAACTCTCTTGCTGCTATATATTGATGACATGATCATTACACGGAATGATGTCACTGGCATTTCTGATCTCAAATTACTTCGTCATCGTCAATTTGAGATGAAAGATCTTGGCTCTCTCAGTTATTTTCTGGAACTTGAAATCTCTTGTGATTCAACTGGCTCCACTCTCACTCAGATAAAATATGCTTCTGATTAGACCTGTTTATGGACTTGAGTACCCGCCCAAGCCTGCCCGAAAAAATTCAGGTTTGGACACATATATTTTTTCTTAGGCCCCCCAAAGCCCAAACCTGAAAAAGCCCGACTATTTTTTGGGCGGGCTTGAGAATATCATTTCTTTGAGGCCCACCCGACAAGGCCGACCTGCCTGAAAAAAATTACATGTAAAAAAAAATATATTTTTTGATGCGGGTAGGGTTTGGTCAAAATAATAGGCCCATATGGTCTGACCGGGCCGAGCTTGGGCTTAAGATTGGAAAGTCAAGCCCAACCAAGCTTGGCCCAACCCGCAATTTGAACAGGTCTACTTTTAATTTGCTTTCTCGTGCAAGAATTACTGACAAAAAAACTACTTCTATACCCATTGAATATAATGTTCGTCTAACTGCAACTGATGGCTCTCTTCTGGAAGATCCTACCTTATATAGACAATTGGTTGGGAGTTTAATCTATCTCACAGTCACTAGACCGAACATTGCATATGTTATTCATGTTGTCAGTCAATTCATGTCTACACCAAGATCCACTCATTGCTGCAGTTCTTCGCTTACTTCGTTATATTAAAAGAACATTATCTCAAGAATTGTTAATCTCTTCTATATCCTCTTTAGTTTTATCGGGTTATTTTGATGCTGATTGGGCAGGAGATCCAATAGATCGACGATCGATAACGAGTTATTGTTTTTATCTTGGAACATTGCTCATTTCTTAGCACAACAAGAAACAGTCAGTTGTAGCTCGCTCAAGCACTGAAGTAGAATATCGTGTCTTAGCTGATGCAAGTTCGAAACTTCTATGGCTCCGCTGGCTTCTTAATGACATGGGGGTTATACAATCCGCAACCACTATCCTTCATTGTGACAATTGCAGTAGCATTCAAATTGCTTGCAATGATGTCTTTTATGAACACACAAAGCATATAGAAATCGATTGTCACTTTGTTCAACATCATGTTCTTTGCAATACTCTTCACTTAACCTCTGTCACCTCTGCCAATCAAGTTGCTGATATATTCACAAAATCACATCTTCCATAAAGATTTCAAGATATGCGACGCAAACTCAAGATGTCTTCTTTACCACCTTGAGTTTGAGAGGGGGTGTTAGCTGCTAAGTATGAATAGTCAGTGTAAATAGTCAATATTTGTTAGCTGCTTAATTCCCTCCACATACAAACCAACTCATTTCCTTCTGTTAAGCCATCAATCAAGCCTGTAAATGTGCTTACCAGAATGCACCATAAGATTATAAATAAGTTGTATATAATGCAACAAAAATCACAAGAAGTAATACAGAAAAAAACTTATTTCTCTGAGAAATTACTTTTCTGCTAATATTTCTTCTCTAGTAATAATTTTTATGAAGAAATTAAAATAATTAAATCCAATCAAATTATGATTTAGGTTATTAATTCAGTTATACATTTCATTAAAATTTAGTTTAATTTTGTTGTACACTTATTAAAATTTTTTGATTATTTCGATTTAACTAATTCAATTGAATTGATTCAAACTCAATCTTATGAGGGAAGGTATAGAAAATCAAAATGAGTTTAAATTATTATCCTTATAAGTATGAGTGTTCATGAATCGAGTCAAGTCAAGTCGATTTTTTCTTTGAAAAAAGTTTGGTCGGGTCGAATCTATTTATTTTGACTAATTTTTGTGTAACATTTTCCTATAATTCGATTCGTCCCGAATAAATATCCCCTGAAATATCATGAACCTGACCGATCCGACAAATTTAAATGGAAACAAGACTACTCATATCGGATCGGGTGTTTTCTTGAACACCCCTTATAAGTACCATAAGGCCATTTTTATTGGTAAAATTGGTTTCAGACTGAAAATCCAACTTCAAACTTTTTATTTTTACGAGTTAGAATGCTAATTTTCTTTGAATGGAGAGAAGTTCCTCTCCCTTAAAAAATGTTTAGTAGAAATTATTGGACCTGGCAGAGATTGCTAGCCCAATAATTTAAAGCCCAAATTTCACTTTTCTTTCAGCCCAAAATTCAACAAAATTTTAAAGCCTGTTAAGCACTGCATGATGGCCCATATCACAATAAAAATTGCGAGGTTTTTCATTGATGTCCACTTCAATCAGTGACAATCCATAAAATAAAAAATAAAAAAAATTATGAAAAGCTGTAAAGCCAATTTTTATATATTTAAATAAAATTTTCACATAAAATAAAAAAATAAATATAATAAATAACTAAATTTTGATAATTTTACATATAAATATTTTTATTCGGAGCTTAGCTCCGACATTCAATTCAATACATAATTCAAAATGGACAAACCCCATGAGTCAAAATTTTATTGTCAGTTTTGACTTACTGCAAATATTTAACAGATAATTAACAATTCTTTTACTATCTAATGTTTTTTTCCTTATAAATCTTGTTTAATATAAATGAATTTCTTAAAATTTATTTGAAATTTCATATTTTCATATTTTATCTTCTTAAATTTAATTTTATCAAATTCAATATAATTAAATTAAATTTTATTATTCGTAAATAAATTCAATACTTCAAATTTATTTATATATCAATTAATTAGTTAAAAAAAAAGATTGAGAATATCAACAGTAGCAATTTCTAACTAATAAGTACCAAATACAATCCCATCTGTCCAAAAAAAAAAAAATATTGCTCTAAACACAAAATAATTCAATATTTTTAAGGTATATAAAATATGAGAAATCCTAAATGATTTTTTTTTTAATTTGAAAATAAAATATAAAATTTTTGCAAGAAAAATGTTAAAATAATTGTTAAATGATCATGAAAAATCCAAATAATCCAAAATAAAACATAAACACAAAATCATCAAGAAAAGAAAAAAAAGGTTGACACATGAAACAACTTGAACCTAAAATGACCTAACCCAATATATATATCAACTTCAATCAATAACTTAATAGTTTTATACATACTATTAAAATTAACCATTAATATAACAAATATTTACGTGTATACTTAACAGCATATTAATAATATCGTCAAATATTTATAATAGTGTTATAAAAATATTGACTATGAAAAATTTATATATTTAATAATAATATTGTTAATTTTTGTCAGATTAAATTTTATTTTTAATAATATATAAATCATATTGTTAAAAGATATTATTTATAATTATATATATATTTTTATGTATAAAATTTTTGTTAATGGTTTAATCCTTGAAAGTAGGAAGTAAGAAATAGATTCTTCTATTTCCATCAAACAATAAAATAAACTGGAATAAAATGAGTAACCATCACTATCATCATATTAGTTAGAAACATCTAATTTTAAAAAATATTTAATATGAACAATTGGGATATTTGAGAAATTGAAAATAAAGGCAATTGTTTGGTCTGGGCAGTTGGTCCACCAAAGGAATCATAATGACTTGGACAAGGACCCACAAAGCCCAACAAAATAGCTTATGTCATCAATCATGGGCCCCATTGGAAAAATCATCTCACTATCCCTTAACAAAAACATTTTTTTCTACTGTTTGTTTTTCTCCACCTAATAACAAAAACACAAACACCAGTTTACACCACCCTTTCAATTCTCCTCTTCAGTTAGGTCCACTTTGAATATTGAACTAACTTTTTATTGTTCAAAGTTGTGTATTTTACTATTTTTTTATTTTTTATTTTTTTGAAAAATATGAGGTTAATTACTTATTAATTTTATGGTTTGTTTAATATTAAGGTAAAAAATATTTTTATAGTGTTATTCAAAACTATATTAAAAATTTTACAATTAAAACATATGAGATTTATTTTAAAAGTAAAATTTAATGATTTAAAAATCATAGCTTTAATATAACTGGTGATTTAAATTAGTAGTTTAGATGATATTAAAATAAAATCGATATTAAATCCTCTTTTTCAGGTCTTTAAAAAAATCATATTTTGAATATGATATTTTCTAAATAGTTATTTAAATTGTAATATTTATGCAAGAAAAAAAAATTCAAAATAATAGATAAAAATTATTTCTTGGATTGGACGACAAAGATTTTGTTCTGTACTGGAAATTTTTTTGTTGGTGGATTGGAGAAATAGTGTGGCCCCAAGTAACTATAGAATAAACCTCTTTTAAGGACATTTAACCCTTCTGTTTTAGTCTTAATCGCATCATTAAGCATGCTACACATTTTTTTATAATTTCTTTTTTTATAATTACACTTGTAGATTTGATTAGTTAAGAGTGGGAAGAACTGTTTTTGTCATGTGATACAAATTTTTATTAGACATTTCTATGAGAAATAGGAAAAATAAAAATAAAAAATAAAAAAGCGGCAGTATAACTTACATGAAAACAAAATCAATTGCCAAACTTATTTAGTTTTTAAACAAATTATATAATTGAACATATTATTATAAAGAATTTTCTAATAAATTACTTTTATCTTTACCTAGAAGCTAGGTATAGGTTAGTGACAAGTGCATATACGGTTTAAATAATCAACTCAAATTTGATTTTCCCAATCTCCAAAAAAAAAATTAAATTTTTAATTTTTTTTTTTATAAATGTATAAGTTTTGGACCATTAAATTATTTTTTTAAGAGAAATAATTAAATTGTCCCTAACAAAAGAGAAATACTTAAATTACTTGAATTTAAAGATAATGAATATAATTTTATATTTATATAATATTCTCTTCGTTTCAAAAAAATGGTCACATTTATTTTTTTCCAAAGATTAAGAATACAATAAATAAAATGATATTTTTTCTTTTATACCCTTAATAGTATAATAAATACATTTAATTTTATTTCTTTTAGATATTAAATGTATTTTAAAGATAAGAATTAATAAGAGGTAAAGATGAAAAGTTGAGTATAAAATAATAAAATAATATGATATGTAAAAATTGACGCGTGAATAGAAGTACTCTCTCCGTTAAATTAAGAAGGTAATTAATTAGATTTTAATTTTAGATGTAAAAGACTAATTTATTCTTAATTAATAGTAGTACCATTAATAATAGGTGAATGCTTTAATTAAGGTGTTTAGTATAGTTAAAATAAGAATAAATTTGAAAAAAATAATAATAAATGTAGTTTTAATTAATTTCTAAAAACGTTAAATAAAAAAATAATTTTAATAGATTTCTAAAAGTCAAATAAAAAAAAATGAGGGAGTATTAATTTAATGGGACATGTGAAGACCGAAACATATTAAAAATGAAGGATTTACTACGAAATAATTAAATTGTAAAAAAAAAAAAAAAAAAAAGGAAAAAAAAAGTTTATATTAAACTGTAAAAGTGAAAACGCAAAGTAAGAGAATAGTGGGGCAAGTAAAATTGGGAAATGTTTCAAATTCCTAAGCGACCGAAATACCCTAAACCCTAGGATAGGACATTATTAGAATTCTCTGCCACGTATTGTTAGAGTTTAATTAATAAAACATTAATCCATTATTTAATTATTTAATGATGGATTAGAGAATATTCAGTTTTCCCAATGCGACAAAAATACCCTTGGGCTTTGAACTACTACAATACAGCACAACTATGCATTTCCTTTTTTTTTTCTTAATTCAAAAAAAAAAAAAAAAAAAAAACTACTATAACTTTTCTGTTTTCCCTATTATGCCCCTCTTTTGTTTTTGGAATGCAGGAAAAATAAAATAAGGAGTTATTATTTTTCTTTTTAAATTTTTTTTATAAGGCAAAATTCAACTTATAAAAGTAATAAAATATTATACACATTTAATTTGGTAAAAAAAAATTCATTTTAAGAATTTGTAAACTATATATATATATATATATATATATATGTTAAAAAATAATATTTTTCTTAATTTTGATGAATATACATGTTAAAATGAATCGCTATTTTAATTCAATTTGAGAAAAAAAAAACTATTATTTTATTATAATTATTTTTTAACTTCTATTGTCAAATAATTGGATTTTAATTCAACTTTAAATACATATTAATTATATTATCAATGGAATTAAATTGAATTTTATTAAAAATATTTATTATTATAGATTGACATAATTTCAAAAATGCCCGTGTATCCCAACTGCCCTAAGGCAAGCGGCTGGTGGTCCGGCGAGAGTATTTTAGAGATTCTCTCCCGGTATCCAAAACAAAATATCATAGGGGTCTAAAAAAGCTACCCACGCACGCACCTCCACCGCCACTGCCACCCTCACCACCACCGCGGCGCATTTTAATTTTTTTACATTTAAAAAATATATTTAAAAATGATAAAAAAAAAAAAAATGGAAGCCAATGGGCACATACCATCCCACATGGCCATGATGGTCAGGGGCATGCAGGGCTATGATACTGTAGTAGCTTATCGGATCAATCATGACCGTTGATGGGATTGATTGATGCATCGAGAAGCGGGAAAAAGGAAAAAAGGCAAAAGGAAAAAAGAAAAAGGAAAAAGGCAAAAAATAAAGTGGGTCCATTCAAGTAATAATAATGTTGTGTAATGCTTTGGTGCAACTTAGCATGAACATTCATGAACTACCTATTAACACAAGTTTCATTTATAGATTGGTCATCCATAAAATATTGTGAAAAAGGTATTAAAAAAACTCCTCACATTTAGCAAAAGACACTAATAAATCATTTATGTTTCTGATGATTCATTTAAATAAATAAATTATTAAACAGTATTTTGAAAATAGATCGATCGGACTGATTAAATTTGAAATCGATTATTGGTTCGATTCGATTGCCTAAAAAATAAATTTGTCAAAATAATATCGTTTTGACATAAAAAAAAATTAAAAAAAACAAACCACGGACTGTTAAATTTGACCGATCAAACCGTGAACCAATCAAGAGACTGATTCACTGTTTGATTCGGTTTTAAAAATATTGCTATTGAAAATGACTCAATAAGACCTATAAATTAGTTGTCATTATTATTATTACTACTTGTTATTAGGAGACGTTTAGTTCGTTGAAAATAAGGTCTGAAATCGAAATCGAAATAAGAGATTTCGATTCCTAGCATTTGGTTCTAAAAAAAAAATCCGAGAATTAGAATGTGATTCCCCATTTTCCTCAACTCCTAAGGAATCAAATTTACAATCCCATGGGAATCAAGTTAAATATTTTATTTTAATAAAAATATAATTATTTGTCATATGTTATTTAAAATATTAATATTAAATTTAAAATATAATAAAATATTTATAAATAAATAAAATTAAATATAAACTAAATAAATTCAAATAAAAATAAATAAATATTTAAAATTAGTAAAAAATAAAATAATATCACAATAATGATAAAATTAATTTTATTATCTCAAATGAATATTTAAAAAAATATAAAATTAAAAATTAAGATATATTTTTAATTTTAAAAATTAAAGTTAAATACTTATTTAACTATTTAAAATAATTAAAAATTTAAATATGACCATTATAATATTTATAAAAATATTATTAACAATATGCATGTACATTAACAATAAAATTTATAGAATTTTATTAAAAATTTTGCATTCATTCTAATTTCTGTATTAAAAAAATCAAACAAATTTATAGGGAATCGATTTCGATTCTTTCATTTTTCTTATTGAACCAAACACTTGAGAAAATAATCATTCCGTTTCCGTTTTCAATTATGATTCCGAAATTTGAACCAAACAGAACCTTAGTCTTATGGATCTCACAAATAAAATATTATTATTATATATATAAAATAAAAATAAAATCCATAAGGCTAAAAATAAAATTATATTTTTGAAAATGAAAAAATATTAACATTAAATTACTATATATATATCACTATGAACTTTTATTTATTTATTTTTTAATAGTAATATATATATATATATATATATATATATATATATATATATATAATCAATAATAATAATAATTTCAAATTTTCATTTTATTTTGCTTTTGCTTTTGCTTTTTTAAATAATAATTTCGATTTATAATATTTTTTATTTTTTAGTCTTATGGAATTTTTTTTAGCATTTTTTATTTTTCTTTTTGATTTTCTATATATATAATAATATTTTATTTGTGGAGCCTATAAAATTAACAGAAAAAGTAACAAAGTTATATTATGGGTCTCATTGAATAATTTTCAATAGTTTATGAATTTAAATGAACTATAAAAAATATAAAGGTTTATTAGTGTGTTTTTTGCAAAAGGTGATGGACTTTTTTTGTACATTTTTCCTAAAATATTTGTATTGCTTTTTTATTTTCTTATTTATTTTAAATTTTTCATAAGTAGTAGGTGATGATTTTTTTTTAAAATAAAATATATACACACGAATTATGAATAAGACACATTTCTTTATAAAATTATAAGAATTGAGAAAATAAAAATTTAGTTATTAGATGGAGGCACTATTTTTTTTTTTTTTTAATCTATATCCCTATATAAAAAGTGCACCTAAGTGTCCTAAGGTGACACTTAGAATTCCAAAATTTTCCTTATAAAATAAAGTTAAGTTACAAAAGTAACCTTGCAAAATCAATAAAAGTCTAAAAAAGCCACTACTTACATGAAAGCTCACCAAATATCCTCTTTCTCTTGTCCACTTTCCAATAAATCCAAAAATTATTGCAGGTTGTACAATAGCAGGAGGCAGCTCTTTTTCACTGAATAAATAATAATTTTTTTCAATTGAGAAATTTAAATTTAAGACTTTTTATTTTTTATATTTTTTAAAAAAATGAGAATATGAAACAGGTTACAACTGATTAACATATTTTTAATCACTTCAATTTTTATTAATTTATTATAATTATAACTTAGCCATTTTTTTTAAGGTGGTTTTGTTCAAACTAATAATCTAACAAATATAATTCATATTTGTATCTATATCTATACTTAATCACTATTTTACCTTTATAAATTTTATAATGACATTTATATGATTATTGATATTTTCTTTTATTATTTTTATTATTCTTTTATTTTTCACAATTAAATTCTATAAAAATTTTACTTTTGAGACACCAATTATTATATATATAAATAATATTATCTCTTGTAAGTTAATTTGATCATGATTGTTTTTATATAATTACCTAAATAACCAAATATAATTGTATTCCATTTCTTGCACTATTTTTTTTTCTATTATTCCTTATTTAATTTACTATTTACACTAATATTATTTAGATATCATGTAATACAATTTTACTTTATTTTTAACAATTAGTACGTTCTTTTTATTGACCCTTTCAATGTCTTTTTTTTTTTTAATTTTTTTTACTTTCATGGTACTTTCATTTGTCAATATATCCTTTTTTTATATAGTATAAATAGTCATTTATAAAATTGTAAAATGAGAAAATATAATATAAATATTATTTTGTATGAGAAAGAATAAAAAAATAAAAATAAATTTAATAAATAGTTTTTTAGTGTATCATTATTACATTGGCTAAATATATGTTTTGAATCTTTATATATACCCTATAGAAAATAAATTTTCTAAAAAAGTGCCTCTTCATATATATATATATATATATATATATATATTTTTTTTTTGCTTTTTATATTTTCCCCTACTTTGGTATTTCCTTTTTTTTTTTTTTTTTTTTTTTTTTTTAAGATCTCTACTTTGGTATTTATTCTATAACGTATAATTGCAATTTTACTTTCTTATTTTTTTTTTCAATTAGCCTTTTTTTTTGGTTTCATATTTTATCCATAAATATATTATTTATTTAAATATTATATATTACACATATGAAAGTTTATAGCAAGTGATAGGTATGATATTATGGATACAAATATTGAGCACAATCATCATTAAAATATTAGGATATTACAAGTTTAGAAAAAAAATTAATTCATTAAAAATGACAAATAATTACTAAAACATTCTAAGTAATATTTAGAATAACCATGTTTAATATTTTTCTAATATTATTTGATTTGTATAAGAGATAAAAGGAAAAAGAAAAATAACACAAAAGATGTTATAACAATAAATTTAAAAGTAAATATTTATGCTTTTAGTTGCCATTTAATATGTCAATAGTAATTGGTAAAATTTTTTTTTATGGAAAAGTTAATATTTATTAGTTTACAATTATCATCTATTATTATCACTAATGATTAAATCGAACATATTCTTAAGTTTTTCTTATTTAAATATAAATAGTGAAAATTTGTTATATATTTTATAATGATAATATTTTATTACTCAACTTTATATCATGAATAAGAGTAATAAAATTAATTGTATAAAAATATAATAATAAAAAAATACTAAATCAATTAATATAAGTAAAAATTTTTATTTACAAACCTACTTATAAATTATAATAAGAGTTTTAACATTATTAAATTTATAATTATTTAATAGGAGATTTTAATTAATAAAAATTTAAAAGTTGGACCCGCAGCATGCGAGGTCCAACTAATATTAATAAGATTTGAATTACGTTTATCTAAAAAATGATATAGTAATAAAAATATATTTTTTCGCTAATTTAATTCAAGTTTGATCATTAAAAAAAAAAAAATCAAGTTTGATCATTAAAAAAAAGTGATATGCGTGATAGTTTAAATATTAAGCTAAATGTTTAGAGAATATTTGGTTAGTTTATCATTTTTAAATATTTTTAAGGTTATATAAGTTATAGAATTTATAAAAAAAAAATTATCCTTTATTAAGTAACTGGTCAAATAAAAATGAAAAATCAAAACTCTAATAATTCTTAAGCTAGACATTTTAAAAGCATTTTAGGTTACTACAAATAATCAACTCTTTTTATATTCTATAAAAAAAATTCAATTTAAAACCTATTAATAATCATTAGTTAAGATTTGATGGTTTTTATATTCGATATTATTCTTAATAATTGAAATAATTAAAACATGCATTTCTATCGATATAATGAAAATTATAAATAAAAAAGAGGAACATTTAGTTATAACAACCACTCCAAAATTTCAAATATTATATTGCTTGTTAACACTAATTAACAATTTCTTTATTTTAATATTCTATTTATTTTAAAATATTTATCGTTTTAGAGATTTTTTTTAAAATATCTATTATTTTAAGATTTTTAGAAAATATTCATTTTTTTAATTTCACCATTTCTTTATTTTCCTACTAAATATTTATATTAATTATTTTTTCCACATTAAAATAAAAAATATTTTAATATTTTTTTCTTAAAATTATAATAATTTAATAACTACCTTAATTTGTATATTGAAATATTAAATTATATATATTTTAAAACGGTGAGAATACTAAATAAATAAATAAATAAATAATTAAGAAATAAATAGAATTATAATATTGTTATTTTTTTTTTTCACCAAATAAATAGAATTATAATATTGTTAAATTGAGTTCTGCTAAGACATCGTTTTAAATTATCAGGCGCATTTTAGCAAGGTGGGCCATTCGGTGCAGAAACTTTTAACAGAATGTGATTATTAAATTACTTTAGCAAATGAATTTGAAGTCACAAGCTAACAAAGGCCAAGACAATCCAAACACGTGACCTGCAAAATACTTACCTGCAAAATAAAATAAATTAATAAAAAAACATTTTATTTATTTATTTTTTTTCATTAGACATTTGACATCACATCCCATTGTTCTCTGCGATCACTCCCACACATCCCTGAATTTTAAAGAATTTAATATTTTTAAAAAATATTATTTTTAGAAAATAAATTTAAAAAAAATATTAATTGAATTAATATTCCCTCTTCTCTAAAAAAAAAAAAAAAAAAAAAAGGGAAAGAACAGTTTTTTTATTTGCTTTCTCTTTAGTTACTGGGTCTGCATCTGTACCTGTGTCCTCTTTGGCATTTTGTTTTGGCCTATGGTTTTTTGGCTGTTTTCTCTCTCTCTCTCTGCGACTGTAATTTTCATTAAAGATCTCAACTTTAGCTTGTTTGAGTGTGTTATAGAGGATAATGGTAGTAGTAGTAGTGGAATCAAAGAGGAGATGGAGAGTAACTGGGTGAGTGAGGCTACAAACTAACAACAAACCCACATGGAATTTTTGTTGGGATTAACCAAAAGTTAAGAAATTTTACACATGGGCATTCCCAGATCTCTAGGATCTTAATAAAAGTACAGGCTTTGAATGGTTTTTGCTTGTTTCTCGAGAAAATTCTCTCCTTTTTTTGCTGATGGTTTGTCACTGCTCGTATTGATATTCACATATTCTGTGTGCCCCAGCTGGGTACTATGTAAGATAGTGAATTTTGGTTTCATTTGAAAGTTGTTATCTGGTTTATTCAAATTCAAAGGGCAAAAAGGGGACAGTGTTCTTTGTTATGGAAATGGTGGTGGGTTTCTGCTTTTTGTGGTTCTGATTCTGAAGGAGGCCATTTTATCTGGATAAGGCAATTTAAACTTGATATCATCCAGAATATGGTTTGTGGGGTTTCTGGGTATGGTGGGTTTGATCAAAAGATATATAGTAGTTGTTAAAAGATTCAGAGTATAAGTTATAGAAGAGTATGGAAGGGGGGAGTTTCTGGCTGTGGAGAGTGGGGTTTGTGGTTTTGGCATTGCTGGAGATTTCTTCTGCTACTCTTTCTCCCACTGGTATAAACTATGAAGGTTAGTTTATTTTGTCCAAGATCTTTGCTATCTTCTCTCTCTCTCTCTCAGGGGTAACATAATTGTTAATTGGTTCTACAACTCAATCATTTTTGTAATACTGGGAGAAACTATCTTATCTTATCTTGTACTAAATGCTTTTAATGGTCTACAGTTATTCGAACTACCCTCATAAAACCTTGGTTGTACATTTTTATAAATTTATTTCACTTCCATTAACCTATCCGGTTATATAAAGAACTGTAGCTTCAAGATCTTCTTTTGGGCATTTTTTGCTGCATATATATATATATATATATTTATTTTATCGAGAGGATATTCTTTTTATGCAGATTTTTCATATTGATGATCTTTACTTCTTGTTGTAATTGAAATTTGAGCAGTTGTAGCCTTGGTGAATATTAAAACTGCTTTACATGACCCATACAATGTTCTGGAAAGTTGGGATATCAATTCTGTTGATCCTTGTAGCTGGAGGATGGTTACTTGCTCTCCTGATGGATATGTTTCTGCTTTGTAAGTTGCCTTATTTCATTATATCTTGTCTTCATCTTCCTTTTCTTTTTTTTTTTAAGGAATTGAGAAGTTACTTTGTCTAAACAGGGGACTTCCCAGTCAGAGCTTGTCTGGGACTTTATCTCCTTGGATTGGGAATCTTACTAACTTGCAATCAGTGTAAGTTATTGCCTTCAATTTTTCTGAATGTTTCATTTGTTCGTTCTCTTTTGGCATTTGTTTTGCTAGCTAAATTCGATTATTTTCATCAAGGCAAAATTTTCCAGTTTAATCTTACTGTGCATGAATGATATATGCAATCCTCTACATAAATATGCAGGTTGTTGCAGAATAATGCCATTTCAGGCCCTATACCTGCTGCCATTGGGAGGTTGGAGAAGCTCCAGACTCTTGATATCTCCAACAACACATTCAGTGGAGGAATACCTGCTTCTTTGGGTGACCTTGAGAACCTGAATTACCTGTGAGTTTCAAAATTTGTGTACTTTTTCTTTTTCCTGGTGAAATTTGCTTTCCAGCAGATTCTGCATATTTGACTTTTTTATACTAAGGACGATTTGAATTCTCACACATCCAATGTTGTTGATGAGCAATTCAGGCGGTTAAATAACAATAGCCTTACCGGACCCTGCCCTGAGTCTCTGTCCAAAATTGAAGGTCTCACTCTCGTGTATGTCCTTACACCTGTACATCACACTGTTTAGTCTTTGCTGCAATCATATTTACATTTCTGTAAAAAATAGCTGCTTTATTGTTGTTTTTGTGAACATATTCATTCAGATTTGTAAATTATGCTTGCTTGTAGGGACCTTTCATTTAACAATCTGAGCGGTTCCTTGCCTAAAATATCAGCAAGAACTTTCAAGTAAGCAATTATTCTCCTTGTTCTAATAATGCTTAGCTCGTTCTTCTAGCTCCAATTCATTGCTAGTTCAAATTCTCCATGCTCTCCTTTTCATTTTCAGAGTTATAGGCAACCCTTTAATATGCGGACCAAAGGCCGATAGCAACTGTTCTGCTGTCTTTCCCGAGCCTCTTTCTCTCCCACCAGATGGTTTAAAAGGTATCTTTCATGCAATATAGTTATGTATTTGTTTGTTATCCTCACAACAATGGATGATGTGTTTCTGCTGCTGCTCTTTGGTTTCTTAGGTCAATCAGACTCTGGAACCAGTAGCCACCGTGTGGCTATTGCTTTTGGTGCAAGCTTTGGTGCTGCTTTTACCATCATAATTGTTATTGGACTATTGGTTTGGTGGCGATACAGACGCAATCAGCAGATTTTCTTTGATGTTAATGGTTTGTTTTTATACTTTGTTATTCATCATGTTCTGCTGTCTTCCTTATTCTGCCACATTCCATGCTCGTTTTGTTCATTCAATAAAATAAAATGTCAAAAACTGATTTGCTATTCTATCTACATAATTTTATTAAAGAACTTAATTTCCATGATTTGGTCATGGCATATGCTTCTTGCTGCTTCCAAGTCATCATAACTACACCAGTTATGAAAAGAAATTTTGGAAGTTTGTGTTGGAATGGTCCTTGGTATTGCTTCCTAAGTTTTCATGGAAGTAATCAGGAAAACCAATGCCTAGGAAATGGTATTGCTGCCCCAATGTTGTTGCTAGGTTGGACGGAGAAAGATAAGCAGAATGCCTTGCAAAGAAGTAATGGGGAAACCAACTTTGATGGTTGAACATGATTGTAAGATTGCCTCCACCCCACCAAGTGAAATTAGCTGAAACCATAAGCATAAATAGTTCTTGTATATTTTGCATGTTGTTTGCTGCATTGTCAAATGCTTCTAACTACATTTCAACTTTTAATCAATCTTCATGTCATGCATTAAATTTGGATTTGTGCTGTTCTTGCACTTTCTATCATACTTGGATTCTCAACTATTATGTGTTGTTTTTCAGAACAATATGACCGAGAGGTATGCTTGGGCCATTTGAGAAGGTATACCTTTAAGGAACTCAGGGCTGCAACTGATCATTTCAATTCAAAAAACATTCTTGGGAGAGGTGGGTTTGGGATAGTGTACAAGGGATGCTTGAATGATGGGACACTACTGGCTGTCAAAAGGCTGAAGGACTATAATATAGCTGGTGGTGAAATCCAATTCCAGACAGAAGTAGAGACGATAAGTTTGGCTGTCCATCGAAATCTACTAAGACTCTCTGGGTTTTGCACTACTGAGAATGAAAGGCTTCTTGTTTACCCCTACATGCCAAATGGAAGTGTAGCATCTCGATTGAGAGGTTAGTGGTCATTTTCAATCCAAGGTTCTAACCTTCATCGAGTGTTAATGTGGGAATCTTGGCTGCTGCCAGCCTACCAGGCCATTACTTTTACTACAATGATATCAACACTGACACCATTTGCCC
Organism: Vernicia montana; assembly: GCA_949750685.1. Taxonomy (NCBI): domain Eukaryota; kingdom Viridiplantae; phylum Streptophyta; class Magnoliopsida; order Malpighiales; family Euphorbiaceae; genus Vernicia; species Vernicia montana. The sequence continues at coordinate 70,737 of CATKHJ010305911.1, forward strand.
ACTTTAGTAGTTATCATACAGGGGGACCATCATAAATGCATGATAGCCACCATGATTTGCAACTGGCAGTCTGGCAGGGCCAGAAAAACCCTAGCCACCAGCACAAGGCAATGTGTGGTCACTGCCACAACCAGGGACATCATGTTCATCCTCTGGTGCTTAATTTACAATTGCCAATTTCCTACACTTGATACTCCACTCATTGCCACTACCACCACTATTATAACCTCAGTGATAATAGTCAACATGCCATTGTTTTTCGGTCTTGTGGCTTCCTTTGACTGAATCACATATCTCACTCTGTAACACCACACCCGCTCTCCCCAACCCAATATAATTTCCATATATGTAAGTTTGCTTGGTGAGATTAAAATCTAATGTCATTTAATATTGCTCCATTTCAATTCAATGCTTCCAAGTTCCCAGTGCACTCGTTAGAAAGTCCATTATGATGCAGTTTTTACTACAGCTATAAGTCTTACTTTTGTTAATTACTTCGTAACACATCTTAAGCTCATTCTTCCAAGCATACCAAATTTATGCTCCCAAATGGTAGTTTGGCACGTCAACCAACTTGATTATTTATTTTAACAAATTGGAATTTTCATGCAGTGAGATATTGTACTTTTGTTGCTAAAAAATACATCATGATTCAATCCTTTTCTACCTTCAGCTTTATTAATAGTTCAATGGTTGTTCTTTTCAACCTGCCATCTACTTGAGACTAATTTTATCAGCTGTGGGTTCTATTGTCAGATCACATCCATGGCCGGCCAGCTTTGGACTGGGCAAGGCGAAAGAAGATAGCTTTAGGTACAGCCAGGGGGCTGCTTTATTTGCATGAGCAGTGTGACCCCAAGATTATTCACCGTGATGTCAAAGCAGCCAACATTTTGTTGGATGAAGACTTTGAGGCAGTAGTTGGTGATTTTGGGTTGGCAAAGCTTTTGGATCACAGAGATTCCCATGTGACCACAGCTGTGCGTGGCACCGTTGGTCACATTGCTCCTGAGTACTTATCAACAGGCCAATCATCAGAAAAGACTGATGTGTTCGGGTTTGGGATATTGCTTCTCGAGCTTATCACAGGCCAGAAAGCGTTGGATTTTGGAAGGGCAGCTAACCAGAAAGGTGTCATGCTTGATTGGGTACTCCCTCTCAATCTCTCTAGATTTTTAGAATCTATGATAAATGAATTTGAGAAGTAAAATGACCAAGTTGGTAACATTTTAGTGGGATTATGTTTTGGATTTTGGCATGGAGAATCTTGCAAGTGGGATTTGTTATGAGATTACAAATTCCACCTATTTGATGATTTGTTGGCATTCTTTTTCTATTTTTGCTCCTAACCATTCAGTGTTCAGGTGTTCACAACAACATTGATAAAATGCACAATCAACTTCATTTGTTGATCTTAAAGTTAAGAAAAGAAAACAATAATAGTGAAAATAGCAGACACTTTAATTACTGCTGTGGATGAGCTGTGTTAGCCAAAGATTCTTCTGCATTCAGATGATTAAATTTTTTTCTTGTATTTGTTTTTCAGGTGAAGAAGCTCCATCAAGAAGGAAAGTTGAATCTCCTAGTAGATAAAGATCTAAAGGGAAATTTTGACAGGGTTGAATTGGAAGAAATGGTTCAAGTTGCTCTTTTATGTACTCAATTTAATCCTTCTTATCGACCAAAGATGTCTGAAGTATTGAAGATGTTAGAAGGTGATGGTCTGGCAGAGAAATGGGAGGCCTCACAGAAGGTTGAGACCCCAAGAATATTGAGATCATGCGAAAACCATCCTCAAAGATATTCAGATTTTATAGAAGAATCTTCACTTGTGGTGGAAGCAATGGAACTTTCTGGCCCTAGGTGACAAACCCTTTCACACTTGCTCTTTACATCATCTTATCTTATGAAAATCAAAGCTCTAAACTGAGTTGCCACTTGCCATTGGTGTTGATATTCGTCGAATGCATGTATTCATCTGTAAAAAAAAAAAAAAAAAAGAAAGTCATGTATAAGTATCTTCTTGTTCTTTGTCGGAAAATCAGTTGAGTTGATTGCTCTCTCACAAATTTTTGACAATGTCTTAGAGAATATCATAGGGAGATTTGTATGTATTTATTGTACCCTTTCTTATCATTTTTTTTTCTTGATGACCTTAAAAATGAGTATTCCATTAATAGTTGGCAAGTAGGATGTCAATGTGATTATACACACAAGATTGTAATTAGCTATATTCATTTCAGCCAAGAATCTGTCCAATGCATCTCTACCAACTATTCCTGCAGCCCCAAATTGATCTTCTCTAATGAAAAAATTGGTAACATTTATATAAATCTTAGGTCCCGTTTGGCTGTTCGTAACAGCTGGTAGCCTTTAGTTGTTAGCCGTAATTGTTAAATGTTTGGTAAAATTATTATTAGCGGATAAATATTAATATTAATATTTTATTTAAATATTATTTTTTTAATAAGATAATTTAATTTTTTAATTTAAATAAATATGCTCTATTTCAAAAAAACTTCAAATTGGATTACAATGTTTTGCTAAACACCCACTTAATTGACATATAGGTGTAAGTCGAGGAATAAATTAAATTTATTTATTTATTAATATTAATAAATAAGTTAATTTATTTTTTTTAATTATAATCAAGCCAGATTTAATTAAGGTTAAGTTAAATACGGTAATAATTTGATTAAGCTCTTTTATATCCTTGATGAAGTGTTCCAGCTATTTTGTACCTAGTTCCATTCCCACCGACATATTGGAGAAGTTGAGCCTTTAACCTATCATCAATAATTTTCTCTTTTGGCCAAAAAAAAAAAACCAATAATTTTCTTAAATCGATAAATAGATATAGTGTCTGTTTCAGATTTTTTTTCCCCGCAAGAAAGAACTTGCTGGATTAAAAGAGGCTCAAGGCCCAAAAATAGTATAAATATAGAGTTATAATCATGATTGATTCAAAGAGAATAAAAAAAGCCTGATGGACTAAATAGTCCGAGCATAAACTACCTAATTGATGTGTTTGGCAAGGAAGAAAATGAAAGAAAATGAAGGAAAGAAGATTTAGGAGAAGGAAAGAAAAGAGACAAGAGAGAGAAGAAGAATTGAACACAGAGATAATAGAATTGGTGTTATTACTATTCTGTCCATTACAATTGTAGAATATTACTTATAAAGACAGGTTGTTACCATTATGTTACAACTACAACTGTTTTGTAACCAATTATTTAATCAATTTGCTGACTCATCAACAATCCTAACATCCACCAAGGCTTTTTTAACAGCCCAGAAATCAGATCAAACAACAAAAGCTCCAAATATCCAAAGCTTGTATTCAACTAGAGACAAAATCAACAAGAAAGAGGTAGAGATCCGTTTATTGGATAACCTACTAAAGCAGCAAAACGAAGAAAAACACACATGGGGATCCCCTTTAGTGGCTGGAGCCACTAGGGTTTTTTCCATTAGAACCCTACTCTAAGGAGCAATAGAGAGTAGAGAGAAAGATGAGAGAAAGCATCAATACATTTTTTAATTTTTTAAATTATAATTTATTAGAAATAATAAAAAGAATTAAAAAAATAAACAGAAAGATAAAACGTAATTTTATCGTAATTGGAAAGTGATGGTTTGATACATAAAATTGATACGCCATAGCTCTCTTACTATAGTTGTGCCTCATTAGAAATTTGATAATACTATATAATATAATATACCCATCAGTTTACTATAATAAAATGAAAGGGTAAATATTCCATTCCTATTACTATATTTTCATTTTGTAAAATAATTCATTTACACAAGTGTAAAATTAGAAATTTTACACAATTTTTTAGTTTTGGATTTGTGTCAAATCTAATAGTTAATAACATATTTACAATTAAATAACTTTGCAATATCTCTCCTAATAATAAAATAATAAACCTTCCTTTTATAAAATATTCTTTTTTTATATTGCATATCTACCTATTTAATATTCCTTATTATTATTATTATTATTATTTTATTAAGTTTAACTTTGGATACTAATTAAATAAAAAAATAACTCATAAATTAAAAAAAAAATTAATATATTTTGCTTTCTTATGGGAAATTAACGTCACCCACAGTGTATTTATCTGTTGTTATTTTTAATTAGCAACTACTATTCATACAAACAAACTAAAGAGAAAAAAAAAAAAGCTTTTATTTATTTCAATAAAAAATATTAGAAAAATATAAATTTCAAATTAAAAAATTTTGAAAATATTATTATAAATTAAAGAATTAATAATATTTTGAAATGATAAACACACAACCTAAGCCCAAGCCTCGTACTTTACATAGTGTTTTATTTTTATTATTAATTTTTAATTTAAATTTTACTTAATTATCTAATATTCCATATTCACATTGAAAAAATATTAATTATGTAGAAAAAGAAAAATATAAGATTTCATGTTACATATGATATAATTAATCAGAATCAGTTAATATTAGATTTATATTTCATTTATACTATATATTGCACATGATATTGTGTATTCTAAAAATTAGATTTTTGAGAGGAAAAATATGTTAGAGTTAAAAAGATATATAATTTTTAAAAGATAAAAGAAAATAAAAAAATATTTACAAATATGCATGGATGAGAATTGAGATTTATCTTGTTGAAGATACCCAAGAAATTCATGATTCACTCCATAGAACAAACCAAAATTTATTTATTTATTATTGATATATGAAATTAATATCTATTCTTACATATCTAATAAATAACATTTCTAAACGATAATTGTTTTTTTTTTTTTTTATACAAATGGAGAGGAACACCTAAGAACAAAAGAAAAGAAACTACTCAGGAACCATTTTAGGCCAAGCAACACCAATGATGTCATCCCTAAGCTGTTGCAAATACCCATTGGAAGCTCTATAAAATCTGTAACACCTCTATCAAACTTCAACGCTTCATTTGCTAAATAATCTGCTGCCTTATTTCCTTTTCTGAAGACACGTTGAACCTTCATCTCCTCAAAACTAGTCATCATTTTTCTATAAACCCTAACAAGATTATAATGTTGGTCTTCATTAAAACTAGATCGAGTAAGCCATTTCACCACCAGCTGGGAGTCAACTTCAAGGATCAACTTCCGAACACCTTTATCTTGAGCAAGAGTTAATCCTTTAATAACTGCCCAAAGTTCCGCTTCCATAGCTGAGCAAACACCAATATTAACCACAAACCGCCACTCTAATTGCCAAGCTCGTCCCTTAACAGTCCCCCACCACCATACCGACCTGGGTTGCCTTTAGAGCTACCATATGTGTTTAGTTTGACCCAAGAAGGAGGAGGCAAATCCCAGCCAATTAAATGTTGGTTATAGCGGCAATTTATGTTAACACAATTAGCATTAAGGGACTTGTCAACTTTAAGAGCATAATATCTAAGAAACCTCAATTTGCTTCCCATGTCCAGCTCTTTTTAATTAAACACTCTCTAATTCCTCCATCTCCAGAGCCACCATAACACGTTAGCAAAAAAATAAGACCATCTTCCATAGAAATCATCCTTCACATCACAAGAAAGATGATACGACATCCAACTATGCAAATCCATATTTTTAGTCTCATTTAATTCAGAAGGCAGAAGGCGTCTCTTCCAAATATTATTTGCATACTCACAATCACGAAGGATATGTAAAGGAGACTCATTCACTCGTGGGCAATGAGTACAAAAAGGATTTGGAGAGAACCCTCTCTTGTGTCTTTCATCATTGCACATAATTTTACTAAGAGAATCCAGCTAAAGAAACATACGAATTCTTTGAGTAACTGGAGCTTTCCAAATAAGCTTCCACAATCTAGCTTCTTGCCCATTAGTATTGGATGCATTAATGCACATCGCCTCAGCTGACTTCACCGAAAAAAGCCCACATTTTGAGTGTTTCCAAGCTTCACTATCTTGATCTTCAGAAGTATTATCAATAATGAATGCAGTCAGCTTTTGCTTAACTTTAGACGGTAGCAAACCCTCAAGCCTAAGCCAATCCCACCCAATGCCAAAAATCCAATAATCCCCAACTAGCTTGTTCTGCTCTACCAAGCTAACATTAGACACACTAACATCAATTAACGGTGTATCTAATAACCAAACATCAAACCAGAAGTACGTGGCTTTCCCATTTCTCACGACGTGCTTTGTGCCATTAACAACAAAACCGAACTCACCTTTAATGGCTCTCCAAACTGCAGACGAATTGTGAAAATTACGAGTTCTCATCAAATCGGTTCCACCATTAAGGTACTTATTCTTGAGAATTTGGACCCACAGCTTATCTAAATCGTGGGTAAGGTTCCAACCTAACTTTGCCAAAAAAGCAAAGTTGACTGATCTGATTAGGGGTGACCAAAATCAAACCGGAACCGCTAAATCAGATCGAAACCGGTCAAATAAAACCAAAATCAAAACCGTTTTTTGATTATGGTTTCGGTTTGTAACCGAAACCATGAGGAGCTTGATTTTAGTTTCGGTTTCTATTAAAAATCAGACCAAAAACCAAAACCTCCGGTTTCAAATCGAAACCGACGATTCGGTTAAACCGGTCACACAATTATATTTTAATAAATTAACGTAAATATTAAGTGCAAGCTTTTTTTAATATACAATTATATTTTAATAAATTTCATTGTTTATTAAAATTTTATGTTAAATTATTTCATTATGTTATATTAATATTTTAATCAAAATTAATGTAATAAAGTAATCGGTTCGAAACTAGTTTTA
>CATKHJ010305927.1:0-18284 GCA_949750685.1 Vernicia montana
CCTCAAAACGAGTGGAACCACGAGGAGGCGGCAAAGCTCCCCTCGTTCCGAACTTGAGACCTCTAATTAAGTGATAACAGTGACAGTGGTAAAAGTCAGAGTCTTTTAGAATTTGTAGTCTCTAAAACCATGCTAAAACCCCAAAAAAACAGTAACAAGACCAAGTAGCTGATCTTCAATGGCTAATAAATCTCTTTCTCGACTCTTTCTCTGTCCGAAGTCCATGGCTTTCTCACTACCACCAACTATTAAATCCAGACTCTCTCCCTTCTTATTATCCTCAAAGCCTAAATCTTTAAACAAATTTGTCTTCTCATTTTCACAGAGAATCTTCTCCACCACATCTACTCCATACCCTCTTCAATATGAGATGATTATCAACCGCCCAACTCAGCCCCCACCTTCACAAACTCGGCCCCGACCTGCCCGGCTCAGTAAATCCGACTCAGATAGCTTTCCTCAGCCAGACTCACCTCAAAATCCTGATTCTGATCTGGGTCTTGATTCATGGGCTGAACAAAAACTATCTGTGGATAGAGATGATATGGAAATGGATAAGTCTAAGAGAAAGTATTACAGCAAGAGGAGAAAGAGAATGTATGGGTCAGATTCTGATGAGGATAGTGGAAAGAAAGAAGAGGGTTTTGTAGAATTGAAGCCTGAAGTTGTGGAGTTTAATAGTTTACATAAGAGAGAGGAAGAGTTGTATTTCTATGATACATTTGCTTATCCATGGGAGAAAGATAAACATTACAAGATGGTTTATCAATTGGAGAAGAAGTATTTTCCTGACCAATGTTTTGATAAGGCATTTCTTGATCCTAAAGAGTCTGATATGAATTCAAATGGGAAAGTAAAAAGGAGTAAGAGTGGTAAGAAAGGAGAGAAAAAAGATAATGGGGCTGGGGACCGAGAAGAAGATAAAGGGTTGGTGTTCTTTGACGAGGAGAAGGGTGAGATAGGGACAAATTCACCCAAGGATGCAAATAAAGAGGTTACAGAGAGGAAAGTGGAGGAGTTCTTCAAGTGTTTGAAGAAAGTTCCCAATAACAATAGTGAAGTTAGCAGTGGAGAACCGTATCTTGTTACAAGAAGCAACGAGCTTCCACCTAGGTGGGATGGTCCTCATGGAACGGTGGTTTTGGTGAATAAGCCTAAAGGTGAGTCCATAGCATCTTTCTGTTATTGGATTTATTGTTTTTTTTTTTTTATGAATTTGTCAGCTTGAAATTTTTGGAATTAAAACTTTGGGATTTTGAGTTTAGTCCAATTTGAGGAATTTAAGGAATGAGATGTATTGTGATGCTTAACATACTGTAGAGTACATATAAATATAGATGAAAGGACGTAGTGCAAATGAAAAGCTGCATTTTCTCTATAAATGTCATATTAAATTGACATAAATTTGGTTAAAATAATTAAATTGTAATTGTTTTTTATAAATAGCAGCATTTGTGTTGAGAACTAGCAACTAATTGATGTATGCCTTATGGCTTTGTGTAAGCCGCAGGGCTGCAAGTAGAAAGGGAAAATGAAAATGGATACTGGATCAGGGATGGTGGTGGTGGTGGCCTATGGTGGACAATACGCATATGTGCCTAAGATTTGATAAACACAATGATTCTCCATAAAGTAGAATCCATGTGGCAACCTGCCAAGTAAATGACGGTGCTTTGCATAGCTGGTCTGAAGTAGATTACACAAGGATTTCTCTGTGTCATGAAGCTTTCATTTAATTCTTCAACCAGTTTTAACGCATCTATGGATGATAGGAGACATTAGTCATTAGTTAACCAAAAAAAAAATCTCTAGATGACAGGAAAAATTAGTCATTAGTGACGTGTGCAGTCTGAAGTATCTTTTCTTTTTATCCATAAAAAGAGATGGCATATTGGTCAACTCCCTGTTAGAAGAGGGGGCATTTGATTAATCACACACAAAAAAAGGCAGCATGTCAATCTTCTTTTCTATAAAGAAAGATGGCTTTTAAATTTTGTCAACCTCATCTGCTACCAGTTTTCTAATGGATTGAATTTGAGTTTGTTCTTATGTGAGTTTCTTATTTAAATTTTCACTTCGAACTTCTTAATAGGTAACATAGCCCTTTTTCCTATAAGAAAATGTGGCATTTTGTTTGCTGTTCAAGAGGTTCTGATGCATCTATAAATAATAGGAAATACTACTCATTGGTGAATTATCTTTCTATCGTTTTATTAGGATTTGACTAATATTTGATAATTAGTGAGTAGAAAATTTTTCTAATAAATAGAAAGATAGGCTCTAGCTGTATAAATACAATGTATACTGTGCAGACTATTATTTATGTTACTAAAATCTAATTTATCCAAAAATCCTTAATGTTCCCTTGGCTACTCACTTCAGAATTAGCAAGAGCATTTTATCAAGTCAACGCATCCCCAATTCCAGTCTAGTTGGGATCAGCTATATGGATCCATTTTCTCCATTTTGCTTGGTTTAGGGTTAGACTTCCAGAAATTTTTGCAAGGCTTTTTTCTTGGAAGTTAGAAGTAAAATATGAAAAATGTCAACTATGATCTTTATGTTCTTTCAAAAAGTAATGTTATGGTATTGCAAACCAGGATGGACTTCATTTACAGTTTGTGGAAAGCTGCGTCGCCTAGTAAAAGTGAAAAAGGTCCCTTTTTTTATCCACAGACCTCAGTTGCCATTGTTTCTGCATTATAGGTGTAACTTTGTCTAACTCTTTCATTTTGTTTAAAGGTGGGGCATGCTGGAACTCTTGATCCTATGGCAACTGGATTATTGATTGTATGTGTTGGCAAAGCCACTAAGTTGGTAGAAAGGTAATATTGAATTTAAATCAATTTTTTAGACTAGCTGTTCAATCTTCAATTTTACAGGCTGTCTTAGGTTGCCTTTTCTTTCATCCCTTTTGTTGTCCCAAGACTCAAACCTTAAATTTTTTTTTTCTCTCTTGAATTGCACCTCTGAAAACTAGGATATTTGTATGCAGTTATCAAGGTATGATTAAGGGTTATAGTGGAGTTTTCCGATTAGGAGAGGCGACTTCAACTTGGGATGCTGATTCACCGGTGTGTTTTTATATTTTGAATAACATCTGGTGATCGTTTTTTTCTGGTTAAATGCTTTGTGATAATTGGATCTGAATGTACTTATCTTTTCTTACTTTGAAGCTTTAATAACCAAGACATTTACATAGTATGCTGCTTTCTTGTCCCACAATGGGAAAAGGCTACACGCTCAATATTGATCTGCACATTATCATTTCAGGAGATAAATGTCTTACTATTTTGCTTGTGCTCTATAAGCTTACCAAGAGTCCTTTCATTGAACAGCTATCAGTGTGAGTCAAAGAGCATTGAAGAGTAACATATAATGGAGAAAAATGAGTGAATTTTGTTGACACTGGATTCAGTGCTTGAAATATGTCCTACATGTAAAATATTGCAAACTAGAAATGTCTATATTGCACATTGAAATTTGTATTGTGATAATCTGAGAATTTGTTTCAGTGGATAACCTTAGTAATTTAACCAATTTCCAGTGGTTCTATACTGCATGGAGATGAGTCAGATAACTGAAATTTGGCTGTATTGGTTTAGTTTTCAACCTATTTCTGTGCATCATCCAGATCTTTACTTGTAAACTGTCCTTTTATTTAGGTTATCCAGCGTGAGCCATGGGAGCACATCAAAGATGAGGAAATAAGAAAAGCTGCTGCATCATTTTGTGGTGAAATATGGCAAGTTCCTCCAATGTTCTCTGCCATCAAAGTAAGAATTTGTGCTGTATTAGTTGATGTCCTTAATGGATAAATAGCCAATAATTATAGCCCTGCTGACAGATCCTTACATCCGATCCTCAAAATACGTAATACATACCCATGTCCGTTCAAAAAAAGTTTACATGCGACAAAACTGAATTTCAAGAGATATTTTGTATGTGAGAATGGATGGTAATATTAAGCACTAGAGAATCTGTTGCATGCATACTAATTACTCTTATTATGAGAAGGAGCATTGTAGGCATATTACCTGTTTTGCATATAGTTCTCATGGACTCAGGAGACCATTCTATATGTAAAAATTGATTATCCTCTTCTTTAATTATGCTTCTAGATTTTGTTGTTCACGCTTAATATAGCCTTTTTCAGTCATATTTGCAATAACTAACACCTATGAATATTGATGATATAATAATTTTTCAGGGTTAAGTTGTCAGTGTTAACTAATACGGGGGCCCAAGACTGGAATCCCTTATAAATGTGACAAGAATTTCACTAAAAAAATATTGTGTAAATACATTCTGGCTTGTTGGTCTAGTTTCTTAAACCTGGCTTTGACTTTTGAATTCTTGCATGAGACCTTGTTAGAATTTGAGATGATGTATTCCTTGAAAAAATTTTAAATGGGGATTTTTTCAGAGCATTGAAAATTCTGTAGTGAAGATGTTTCTGCTTGGCATTGCTGTTTCACCTGCTTCTTGAAACTGCATTCTGATTTTTTTGTTAAATGGATGAGAGATAGAACTGCTTTTTTCACCCATTTTGGAAAAAAGCATGGAAGTGATGCTTTTCTCAAAAGCATGTCAATCTCTTTTTGGGGCCAAACATGGATTAAAAAAAGGCAGGCTGCATTTGAAATGCATGCATATTTGAATTCAAAGACTCTCTGTTATGTGCTCTTACAATGTTGCTCAGAGTTTTGCCACCATGTGATAGGTTGGAGGTGAAAAAATGTATGAGAAAGCAAGAAGAGGAGAAAGCATTGAGCTTTCACCCAGAAGAATTTCAATTTTTCAGTTCTACATAGAGCGAAGCTTGGAGGACAGGTTCTTTTGATTTTTGTTTGATATGTATAAGCACAAGCACACTCCTAGGCACAAGCCACTAGCTGTGTCTTCAATTTCTTCTTGTTGATTCATTGTGAATCTTGTTTATGTTATTATACTGTGAATCTGTGGTTTACTTGATATGCACATTTGTGTTCATCAATATTTGTCCACACCTGGTTGATCTTAAAATTCCAGGCCACTGCTTTTCTTGGATGTTCTGTTCCCCATATATGCTCTGCTCTACATATGTACTATGTTGAAGTTAGATATTCCTCTTATCAGAAAGGATAGGTCACAGTCTAGTTTCATTATTTTGAATCCTCTTTGAGATTAATTTATAGCCATTCATCCTGTTCAAAACATTTACTAGAAACACTGGTTGAAAATGTGTCATTAGCGCTCTTGCTAAGATATCGACATTTTCAATCAGAGACTGGTTTATCTGATAAAAACTAGCAGCCATGAAATGGAAATGCAAGACTTGATGTCATAATCACAAGTCAGTCATAATCATAAGTCAGTACAAGTAACCTGATCACTGAGCAGTGGCTTAATAATACCTGGGCTTTAAGGTAACCTGAGCTAGAGATCAGAGTTCAAGGACACTGAGATTGAGTATGGTTGTACATATGATTAAACCAAATGAATGGCATTCTAACATTTTGTTCTTGATTTCACCATTTTGACAATTTGATTACATAAATGAGTGAAATTTATTTCTAAACTCTTTTGCATTTTCCTTTCATGTGCTCTGGGTGTTGGAAATTGGAAAACATTCTGTTTACATAGACTGTGTATTAGATAATAAAATTCATGGCAGGAAGAGCTTTGTGCAAATTAATGAAGGATATGCTTTGACATTGTCATTGAGTAATAGGTTCTCTTCACTACCTAGGCTGCTGTGTATGAACCTGAATAAATTTGTTTGACCATTGCAGACAAAATTTGATTTTCCGAGTGGTGTGCTCTAAAGGAACGTACATTCGATCACTATGTGCAGATTTTGGGAAGGCTCTTGGGAGGTATACATTTTTCACCTCGTTCAGTGGCAGCTTTTTATTTTGTTTTGGGTTTCTGAAATCATTTACAATCTTTGGCTACCAACTTCCTAATGGATTTCTAACCCGATGGTGCCAAGTGCATGTTGATTGTATCACAATGAGACCAGAAGAAAAATCAAATTTAGCTTGCCTTGTATTAGTTCATACATGTTAAACTCTGACATCAAAATCAGAACGTGCAACCATTTTAGAATTCCAAATCATCCATTGTTGCATGTCGAGGATGCTACATATCTTCAAATCTGGGTATAGTAAGCAAGATTTGTGAATCAGTAACACTTAAGGAATTTGGAGACTGACTTTGCTTCTCGATTTTAAAATTTTGGTCACCACAATTGAAGACAATGACACTTCTTGCAGTTTCCCTTTTCTCCAATCCTACTAGAATGTTTGCTTAATAGAAAAAGGATAAAAAATGGGAAGGAAATATGTCAAAAGTAGACAGAAAGTAGCATGAAAATATTCCACTATTAACCTTGTTTTATTATTCTCTGTTTGAGTTCATATTATTTCTAACTTGACTTTTCACTTGCAGTTGCGCTCACTTAACAGCTCTACGAAGAGATTCAATCGGTAAGGGCCTTTCCTCATTCTTGAAAGTTTAAGTTATGATTAAAGATATAATTTGGATTGCACACCAAGACATAGCCTAATGTTAAGTGCATATACGGCCTGGGCAATAGACACAGGTTTAATTCCCTCCTCCCATGCTCAAAAAAAAAACACAAGGATATAATTTGGGTTTATTTCTTTATTGTAGTGTGAGGAATTAGAGAGAGAGAGAGAGTAAAGGTAGTTAATTAATTAAAATTTAGGCTAAAGAAGTGGCTAACTGTTGGTTGGTAAACTTGATACATTACCAATGATGATATTTTTAAGGTGTCAAAATCAGTTAAACTGTTTTTGCACATTTAAATGACAGAAAAAAAGAAGGATAGGTTGGAATTTTTGGAGAGCCACTTAAATCGCGATCGATGTTTGGCTCCTCAGCAATGAAAAGACATTGAATACTTGGATAAATAGATAAACAATTTTGCAGTATTTACCAAAATAGCATTACTCTGTTGACACTCTCTTTGGTTACAGGAGAATACTTGGCAGATGATGCATGGGAGTTCAAAGAGCTGGAAGATGCAATAACTAAAAATTATTTCTAATTCTATGTGATAGTTTGTTGTTCCTTCCTAACAGTTCTGGAGCCATAGCAAGGTCAGGAGAGATCTGGGAAGGTATACCTTTTTCGAGCAGTTATACCGTGTCTCCCCCATTCATTACCATTAAAAGAAAATATAGTAGAGTGATAGGTTGGTAGAGGCTTTCAGCACTCTCTATCTCTAGATGAATCTTATTCAAATTTTTTGATTGCTTGTTCAGAGAATTTTCATAGCCTGTATTTTGAACTTTGAGGTAGAACTCAACACTCAAGGTTGTATTCTAGAATCTGAAAAACTGAAATGGTACATAGAATTCCGTGTGTATATTTGAGTTGCTTAATTTGGAGCCATTATGGAGGATTCTTTCAGTTTATTGCATTTCCAAAATCATGATTTCCAACTTGTGAAACCTTTCTTAGATTTTCCTCGTAGAGCTAATCTTTTGTCAAGTTAATACTTAATATGCTCAAGGCTATAATATCATCTAAATTCAAAAAAAAATCTTATTTTAAGTTTATTTTTTAAAACAATTAAATAAATGTTATTGGTTATGTCAAGAACTATATTTAAGAATAGATATTATTTTTTCAAAATAAATTCGAATTATTGAAATACAAAAATATTCAACAGCTTTGGAATTTCTTCATGTGAACCAAAGTAGAGCTTTGGAAATTCAAATTGCATTCTATTCTCAATTTCAAAGGGAAACAAATGTGACCTAAGTGAACTCTTCCACTAGGTACGCTACATAGTATATAGTATATACAAGTCTAAAAGCTCAAACAGAGTAAATACGAACTGTTATTTCCAAGAACAAAAACAATTGAAGGCTGCATTAAAATTTCCTTGCTGCACATACTAAGCCATCCAAGATCCTATTGCTGCTTCAATGGAGTTTTGAGAAAACGAAATCAGGCCTGGAAATCTTTGAAAGAATCAATAAATAAAAAACAATGAAGAATATATCCACCCTAAATCATCCGATGTCGAAACTGCATGAACATAGAGGTGACTGCTGCAAGTACATTAGATTTGGTTATTTTATAAAATGTTTCTGTAGCCAACTAGCCATTATAATCATCCCTCTAACCAGTTGTTGAATTGTAAGGATCAATGCCTATTGTCGCATAATAGGCTTTCTCTGCATTAATCATTCGATCTTGAAACATTTTCCATTCATTTTGACACCTCTCCCTCACCTAACAAAGAAAATGAGATCTTTAATGCTCTTCTCATTGAAAGCGGCCATGCTTTTAGCAGTCAATAGAACGGAAAAAATTCATTACATACCCCTTCCCATGGTGCTCTGCCACTGTCTGCTTTCCCCTATGGAAGTAAGAAAAGGGTGACTAAAATGTATTCCACATAAAAAAATTATTCTTATTAGATAGTGGCTTGGGTTTTACCTGGTTCCCAAGTGATGGAACACTCTGATGAACAATCCATTGAGCATCTACAACTCCTATTTTCTCATGAGCAGGCTGTTTCCAAGCAGTCACAAAACCAATAAATTATTGAGGTGATCAGCGCAAGTTGTTAACTTGGAAGGAGAAAGTGGTTACTGACCTCAACACATTTCCTCAGAGCGAAATCTAAACCCCACCCGTGAACCAAGTCATTCTGCAATGTGATGTAAATTTTAGAGTAGCAATGCAGAGTAATTTAGAAGTATGGCAACAAGAAAGATATATAATTTCACTACTCTATACCTGAATCATATGCCAAACACAACGCCATGCATCTCGAGAAAACACAGTTGCCATGATCTCCACAAATCTGCTCATTCAGTATTTAGAATAAGATGCATTGAAATCGAATCCTAATTATATTTTCAGAAGTGATGATGAAATGAAATTTGAATCATGCTTAATAATCACATAAGATTGTCTCAGTTATCTTTACATACGCTGCACAAGGTGGCAGGTGTCGGTCGGTACACCAACCAGGCTTCTCCTCAGCATCCCTGCAGTTTGTGATGACCAAGAAAGGGAACTGTCATTCTGTCAAGCCACAACTGACAAATTTTATTTTATAGTGAAGAAAGATGGAGTTATTTACTTATGAACTTCAGTATCATCTCTCTTCTTTGTCATTGCCCATGTTGTCCCTCTATCTGGATCTAAACCAGGCTGTGAGATTTCCAGACCATGTTTCCTTACCAGTTTAAGGTATCTGAACCAGAGAAGAATTAGACCTTCACATTTTATTTTACTTGGACAGTATTTCAATTAAAACAGGAAAGTGAACTGCACTTACTCCTCTGCGTCAAAATGGTCTACACCAAGATCCTCATCCCACATAAAAATATAGTCATAGGGTGCAACAATGTCAGGATGTAGAAAACGTTTGGCATACCACCTTGAGCAAAGTTCAGAAAGCTTATGAGAAAATATAACTAGCAATCCATTCAGCATTTTGAAAATTTAGAATGGGGCAAGATTCTAACCACTTAGTTTGCTTGCGAACACTCACGTGGATAGCTTGCTTTGACCACTCAAACTCATCCCATTCAGTTGTCCGGCCATCATAGTGAAACAATACAATGGTGAAGTTCTCTGAGAACTGTGACATTATATTTTAATTTAGAAAACAAGCAAGCAAGAGAGCGAGAGGAGAGAAGAGGAAAGGAGAAAGAAACCTTTCTAACTGCTGCATCAATATTATTTTTCTGCTCACTACCAACAGTAAAAGTTACAAGATACTTTGGTTTGATGGACAAGTCCTGCAAGTGCCAGCTCCATCAACAAAATATTCAGATTAGACAAGAAAATACCACCATGATGTCAATTGAAAGATTTCTATCATTTTGAAGTTGTATGTAGAAATCCTATAAATGGGTAGCAGCTGAACAAAAAGAGATCATATTCCAAATAAGATAGCTTGATGCATATGTTTTTGCTTATTAAAAAAGAAAAAAGATGGCTTGACACGACAATAATTATTTTGCTGCAACCTACTTTCAAGCACCTTTTATATATTATGAATTTTTTATATCAACTTCTGGTACTTTACAGGACTGTTCAAACTTTCTTCTCTTTCTTCAGTTAAGTCCTAAAGCCATTTCCCCTTCCTAACTCAACAAAAGAAAGGAAATAGAAATACTCTGATGTCCTATGAATGGGGCATGGCATATCGCACCAAAAGTGCACCTGAAATGATTATTGACTGGTTAAACTTTGGATCCCAACTTACTTGAGAGGTCAAAGGTTTGAACAGCTGAGCTGGTGGTGGGGGGTTTGTGGGACAGGAAGGGTGCTAAGTTCTTGATTCTTATGAAACTATTGTTCTGCATCAACTTAGACAAACTCAAAATAGAGCAATAGTTATTTATATTTTGTGCTCTACACAAACACCACAGTCAACTTTTTCGCCTGGCTCCAGAACAAGCAGCCTTGTACATAATATATCACATCATCAAATGTATCTTGCCTAGCAGTTTTACACCAAGCTACTACAGATTTTACATGAATTAAAGTAATTGACCATAATATGTTGTTATAGTTAAAGTAAATCTTCCATATCAAGTCATGTTGGGAGTTGCAAACCTCATCAGGCAGACCCCACAATCGGCGGAGGAAGAAATCTGATTCAGGTGCTATTATATCAGGAGGTAATCTCTCAGCTCCTCGAGGATTTGTTGGAACCCAGATCTGAATCAGAACCAAAGGGTTAACAATTAAAGCCAACAGTGAAAATCTGTGAGGATAAAGCAACCAATGCAGAAATCTTTTTAGGAGAAGGTGATCTTTCTCTCTCTCAGCAAGCATATCCTAATAATGCAAAAATGACAGTGAAAGGCCATCAAACTTGGATATAGAAAGAAGGCAACTGCAACAGGTAGACAAATTACACGCTCATTTTCATTTTGATGCCACCCAAGACTCAAAAGAAGCATGATACCATATTTCTAGAGGATATATAAAAATCATTTTCCTTCTATGACATCTGCTTACTTGATAACCCATTTCAACAATCAAAATTATGAGGGCAACCTTATTAGCTATTAAATTCAAAAGAGGACTACCGAATGAATTTATAAAATTAAGTAAATGAATTGAAATACCTAAGGAAGGTATTTCAGTCGAAAATGACAGGCTGAATATAAAGAGGAGCTAATGCCTTAATGTCTGTTCAGACTACTAATACTTTTAACCAAATTCCGGGTTTATTAACAAATAGAATCAGGGTTTAGATTTTTCTTTGTATAGAACTAGCTGAGATTGATGATTAAGGACCGTACTGCAGTAAATAGGGCTGCAACACTTCAACATACTACTGGTTTTAAAATAAGGATAAACCTGAGGTTGTAATGCACAGTAGAATTGAATAAAGAGTACATACCCTTGTATCATTATATCTGTGAGGTGAAGAGTCGCCTTTGTTACTCTTTAGAGAAGACCAAGCATTGAACAGTGTGTGGGTTGAAAGACCAGAGTACTTATCCTCAATATATGTTAGATCAATGGAAGGAAATAGACTGGATGGCAGATTCATCTATCAATTTTAAACATCATAAAATAACATAAATGTTTTAAGTAATATTGAAACCAAATGGAAAGAAACACAATCTTTTAGATAGACATTAAAAGGGTTAAAATATATCTACCTTAGATAGTGAGAGTGTTGGAAAAGATGTTCCTAAAAAGAAGCCAAAAATAATTCCAACAAAAGTTGTCAAGAAAAGCCTCATCGTCTCACTAGGTTTTCTTCTATATCCACTGCTGGTCAAAGAGATAATTCACACATTAATGGCATTTTTCATTGTTATCAAACTTCAAACTAGAACCTAAATTTGAAGGAGGGAAAGAGAATTAACCATTTCCCATAAATCTCTGAGGAATGAACCATACCTCCGACTGGGGAGATGCATTATAGTTCAACTTTTCTGATTCTACAATCGCAGATATACAAGATGAAATCCAGCACGCAATAGCTACTCCACTCGCTCATCAAGTTTTGCAATTTTCAGTTGCCTTAAAATGAAATGAACTTCTTCATGGCAATATGACCTACTCCAAAATGCTTATAGACAACAGTCCAAAGAGCTGACAAGCAATTCCCTGCATTAACTGAAATTAGTACACTGGCAATTCTGCTCCCATAACCAAATCATTTTATGCCAATCATTTATTCTGGTCATTCCTAGCAGGAATTTGACTTATCATTCATAATACCAATCAGCCTAAAACAAAACATTACATCAAGCACGAATGCAAGCCTTGCAAACTTCTAAATGAGTAATGGATATGATCTGTGGGCCATAGACATACACAAACAAGGTCAATTACTTCATTTCTACAATCAGAGATCAACTCTCACATACATTTTGAAGGTTTTCAAATTTAGAAAATTGCATTCCAAAACTGTAAACATACAAAACAATCAAATTACCAAAAATAAAATTTTGAACTCATCAGAGAAATGAGAATCCATGTCCACCAGGTCCAATCATCAAACAGAACATATGCACTTACCAACCAAAAACAAATTTCAACTAGTTCAAAACCTCAAGCCTCATTCATATTTACCCAGTTGACAAAAACAACTGTTTTTCCTTGTATCAAAAGAATAAAATGGGCTTAAAAGCTAAAATTTTCAAGTATCAACATATCAAACCAAACATCAATTAAAGCATCACCTTGGTTTATGTCAAAAACACATTACAACCCATGTAAAAATATACTCAAATACAAGAGAAAAAACATTGTCCAACCATAAAGAAACTAACTTTCAGATTAGTTAGGCAAAATTCTACATGGGAAAACAAGAAACAAAAGAGCACCCAAGAAAATGAAATGAACGAATTTATAAGATGGGAAAAGTCATCATACGTGAAATCTCTAAATGAGAATCCCCTTGCTTTCAAGAGAGAGAAAGAGATCAGCTGCGAGGATTTTGAATCTGGCAAATGGAATTTATAACAGAAAACCAAAAAAAAGGTCTCAGCTTTCTGGGTCCAAATGTCTCTGCTTCTCTGTTATTGAGGAATATTTCTTATATAACTGCAATAAACAAAATTAGTACAGAAAAAAAGAAAATCACAGGAGGGAAAATTAATGCTGGACTTTCCAAGGAAATTCTTTTTTATATATATATAATATTATTTATTTTTATTAAATAAATGAAATTTGAGAAAGTTTCAATCTTGTGTGAATCCCATTTATATATTCATATTTTCCTTTATATTTTTTGTAATTTTCAGTTGGGATTTTGTTTTTATGTTGTACTGGTACGTTAATGTCTAAAAATGAGTTTTGTGAAATTTCATCAATTTTGTGGGACCTTTTTGACACGTGTCAAATGTAGATGAGAGATTAATGTGTGGGTGGCTATACTGGAATATAGTTTCTCTTTAGTTTATTTACTTTTGAAATTGATGCTATTGTGATTGAAGCTGACATGTAGTACTTGGAATTGGAATATAGTGTTGGGCCCATTTTAGGATTTTCATTTCCAAAAAATAAAAATAAAAATAAAATATTCTTAATTTGAAATTGTGACTTTTTATAGGCCGGCTGCATTATTAAATTAAACATAAATTATTTTGTCCCCCATAATTTTGCACCTTTGGGTTTGGCATTTATGAAAGTTTCATAAATACGTGGGGTGAAAATAAAACAAAATGTAGAGTTGTTATGTTAGTTTATACTCCTCCGTTTCACAATAACTATCGTTTTAGAAAAAAAAAATTATTTTAAATTATTTATTATTTTAAGAGTTCAATGCAGTATTTATTAGTTTTTTTTCAACTTTACCCTCATCCCAATTTCAATATTTCATATGTTTTTTCTTATTTGGTGAGAGATAATCAGGATATATTTATCCATATTAATTAAAATTAAACTTATTTAATAGCTTTCTTAATATGTATGTATTCTCTTAAAACGACAGTTATTATGAAACGGATGGAGTATCACTATGGCGAAAACAATAATTTTGTGTCTTAACCTAATAATAATATAAAAATATTTTAAAAATAGACGTTAGAGTTTGAATCTCATAAAAATAAATAAATAATTTGAAAAAATGTGGAGTCCAACACTTAAACATTTTATTTTAATTTATAAAAATATTATTATATTAATATAAATTCATTAATATTACAAATTTTATTTGAGTTATATTTATTAAGAACAATAAATTCATTTATATGTACATTATATAATTTTTTTACAATGTCATGGATAGAATTTCTCTCTTTCTTTTAAGTATTAAACTACTATTAGTTTTAAAAAGTATGAAATTTTTTGACAATTTTAATATATTTAATCTAATCATAATAAATCATTATATAAAAATAAATTATTAAATGTAATTTTGATACAATTTTAGTAGTATTAATTGTTTTAAGAGATTTTTAATTCTATTACATTCATGCATAGTTATTAAATCCGGCCCGGACATTAACTCGATCTATAAACTGGGTCGACAGATCGGTGGTTTAACCATCAGATCAATTGTTGAATCGGTGGGTCAATGTAATTAATTAAATATATAATTTATAATTTTATATAATAAAATAAATATAAAAAATTAAAAAATTTAGGAGTACTTAAACTTTAACTCAAAAGTAAAAATTAACAAACTAGATATTTTAGTTTGTAAACATTAAAAAAAAATACATAAATAAGTCCGTCCATTAGATATTTCATGTATCTTTAAATTATTAGTATATTTCATTATATATCAATTTAAGAATTAAATATAATTAGATTATTAAATTTTAGAGATTAAAATTAATTTAACATCAAAAATTAAAATAAAATGAAAATTTTTTGACTTTTACAATATAGAATGAAAATGCAAAATTATTAAATAAATTTTCAGAAATGAAAATAAAAGCGCACATCATAATAATTTATTCAAACAGATTAGAAAATAATTTATTTGCTAATTTATATTTCTTATAAAGAAAAATATATGAAAAACATGCAAACAAGTAATATTTTCATTGTCTCAATGTTCATTGGAGACATGAAATCATGCAAACAATAACAAGTTATAATAAAATAAAAAAAATTGAAAATTGTGAAATCACCAAGTCACCGGTTCAACCGTTCAAGTCGCATAGTTTTTTGTGGGTCAATTGCATATCCAGTCTAATTACAAACCCAACCCGATTTAGTGCTAGGGTTATCGATTCAACTGTCCGGGTCGATCCGAATTTAATAACTATGCATTCATGAGTTTTAAAATTAAATATAAAATTTGAATATATTTTTTTTTCTCTCTAGGAATAGCTTTCATAATATAAATTTAAAGGTTCTCATTTTTTTTTTGGCCAAAATTTTAAAGGTTCTCATAAGTTCAATGACATTTGCTTGAATTTTTAATTGTATAAGATATTATTAATATTTTAAGATCTCTTTAATATTTTTATGCATATAATTCAATGTATTATATTTTATCATCAGTGATGATAAAGGAAAGACTACTCATATTGTATAACCAATAATATTATTTTATATTTCTATTAGGTGTTTTTCTCTATGATATCAAAAAATAATAATAATAGTAGTTCTTAATTACATTTTTAATTAAACAACCAATAATTTTTCTCAACAACCGAACCAAATAACTCCTAAATTTCAAATCCCTTTTTTTTTTTTTTTTTTTTTTTTTTTTGAGATGGAAATTTCAAATCCATTGTTTAACTAGTCTAAATGCGCCAATCTAGCTTTGCTTGTTAGCATTACAAGTTGCTTTTGCTTGTGTGATTAAGGTGGGACTGCAAAATGTTGCAACAAAATAAGATGTTTTTACTGCAATAAATATTAAATTTAATTATACTAATTTAACATCATTAAATAATACTTATTTAAAATTGTATGTTTATACTTATAACAATATATCAAATACCAACTTATATTAATAATATATTAATGATATTGTTAAATGTTTATAATAGTATTATTAAAAAAATTTGTTACAGAGATTTATATATTAAATAATCTTACTGCTAATTTAACATCATTAAATAATACTTATTTAAAATTGTATGTTTATACTTATAACAATATATATGTCACGACTCATCTTTAGAGTCGCGACAGTTCTAAAACATAGGATAACTTAAGGTATCCGAAAACCCGTAAAACCCATGAACTTAAACATTAGATTAAAATTTTGACAGCATAACAGCTTAACACATAACATATCCATAATTCATAACTTGTCCAAGATCACAACCTGCATATAAATATACACTTTCAATATCCAACCTTACATTCTCACTCCATTCAATTATATCATAGAATCTCTCATGCTCAATTCTATAATCTTAACACATATTTATGATAGGAAAACTAACATTTTGTATATACATATATAAACATGATTTTTGAACATACTAAATTCATATATACATTTTTACACATAAAAGCAAATTTAATACTTTATACTTTCTATATAAAACCTATACGCCATTGGAGCATCTAGATAAAACATCTTCAAAATAGTAAATTGTACATTAACTTGAGGTTCCTTGATGGAGAAAGAAAGATCGAGGATCTGGAAAATTTAGAGGAGAGGGGTGAGTATAAAACTCAATGAATAAACAATATATATTATGTACGTGAAAATGCAATTATGCAATAATATTTTAAAAACTTATATATTAAATTTCAATTATAAAACTAACATTACTGGAATAAAGAGATAAACGTAGACATGTAATGATATTTTAAAACTTGGTTATCTTAAGCAAGATAATAGAAAAAAAAAAAATACAATAAACATGATCTTGTTCACATTGAGACATAAATCAACTTGTAATTTACAACTTGTAACTTGAACTTATACTTGTATCATGAAACGCAAGACTGATTAGGTACTTACGTCCTATGACACTTAGTCCCCCTAGGTGGAACATTGATAAATTTAGCCCTATCAAGTGAGCTACTATGTGCACATAACCTGATGGAACTCTCATCAGTCGGAGGATTTCTGTCGCATTATTCACGTGTTTATCTTGTAATGATAATTAAAGAGAAATAATTTCAACTTGCAGTAATATTATGAGCATGAATTCTCATAGTAATTCATAAATTACAACCATAATCATGAATCATGGTAAAACTTGATAAATACACAAATATCATAAACATGGAATTCGTGCAACTTGAAACTTGCAATTTTTAATCTCGCAAAATTTAATATAAGTAAACTTATGACTTGATGAATTAAAAATATAGCATTTTATTTTCATGAAAACTTGTACTGAGTCATGAATTGAGAAATCAATTTCAATGATATGTAATTTGAAATTTTAAAATTACAAATGAAGGCATAACATATATTATTTATTCACTTCAACTCCTAGCTCATATCATACTAGCAAAGACAATAAGATTGATTGTACTCTTTCCGATCGTTCTCTTTATTTTGATTCCTTTTTAATTCTACACTAAGCATCATATTCAATTACATGTCGTACATCAATATTCACTAATTATAGTGAGCTAGTTTTCATGCTAAATCTCAATTCCTAATCCTAATCGCTTAATATTCTATTCTAAAACTTAAATTAGCATAATCTCACTAATAATTTATCAATAAAAATTTAATACCTATAAATTATTTTATTTATATAGTCATTATTATTTCTTAAGCAATATATATATTTTTATTTCTCATATAAACATAATCATTTTCTTTATTACTACATTTATATCATATTAATATATATGTATCATCTTTTAAGGAAACTTGAATATATTATATTATAATTACCTACATTTGGACAAATATGGGTTGATAAAAAGCCCAAATCCATAAGTTCAATTCATTACAAACTATGAACAACATAAATATTGTAATTTAGGATATTTAAAACTATTATTTCTCTCAAACACTTTAATGACAAAAGCTTATATACTCACAACCTAAATTTAATTTAGTTTTTTTTTTTCTCCCTAATTCAAGTCATAATCTCATATTTACTCATAATTATAAGTTTATTAATATATTTAATCGGAAATTTAAGAATTTTATAGTTTGAAAACCAAAACCTGAATTGGCCTAAGTTAAATATTCATCACTTAAGTGCTGAAAATTAAGTGCTGAAAATTTAAGTACTTAATTTTAAGTGCTGAATAAAATAAGTGATATAATTTTTAAATAGTAAAAATATTTAAAAATTTAATTACTTATCGCATTCAGTATAAATTTTAAGTTAAAAATTTTGACTTATCATTTTAAGTAGTTTTTGACTTAATTTAGACTTTTAAAACGT
>CATKHJ010305997.1:0-10027 GCA_949750685.1 Vernicia montana
AGAACAAAATAGAAAGTACAGATCTACGAAAAACAGCCATAAATCTAACAAGAGATGTTAGAGAAAGAAGAGTACCTGGAGGAATCCTCCGGTAGAAGAAAGCCAGAAAAGGTGCCACGAGAAAGAAGACAGCGAAAAGGGAGGCTCAGATTGATTTATAGAGGTGAAGATTGGATTTTGGTAGTTGTGCACTTTGGTAATAATAGTCAAAAACGGATGCTTTTTTTTTTTTTTTTTTTCATTTTGGGATTTTTTTTTAATGGAGATCATTTTTTTACTAATAATAATAAATATAAAAAGTTAAGGACTCACTTGGAGTTGGGATTTTTTTTTTCTATTAATTAATATAGAGGCTTTATTTAAAAATAAATTATAATATTTACTAATCAAAAGTTGATTCCCATATTTAAAAAAAAAAAAAATTATTCCCATTATTTCCTAAATAATATGTCATTGCAACTTATAATTGCGCACTTGATTTTTTTTAATGGATATAAAATATTAAAATTATATATCATCAACAAAAAAAAACCACCTTTTCTCTCTTTGAGCTATCTCCTTTGGATTTTTTGATTTGAGAAACCACCGGTAACGATTGGTACCGATGAAAGTACCATTATTTTCTTTCATTTTTCAATCAATTTTTCTTTTTTCTTAGGTTATAATAAAACTCTCTTCAAGGCCTTCTATAGATCCTCTCATGCTACCGATTTACTCGGTCTTTTCTATTTTCAATATGAAGATCTGTTTGTGTTTTTGCTGATAGGTCGATTAGAAGTGATTTGCTTGGCTTCCCTTTTCCTCTGAAGCTCTAAGGGTGTTCCTTTGGTCACCGGTAGAGAGGAAGCTAAAAAGGTTTTTGCTTACAGGGGTGGTGTGTTATGGTTTCATTATTATTTGGGTTACCCTTGGAGTCTGAGCAACCGGAGGTTTCAGATCCGGTCTCAACTCAAAGACGAATGCCTTTTTTGGCTCGATTTAAATGCTTTTGTTTAGAGATGGGGTTAAATTAAGCTTCATAATGGCTTGGCACTTATTTCAAGTTATGTTTTTAGGCATGATCTACTTGATTTCTCTATTCTTAGCCTCGATGCCGGCGGCGGCAAACCTGGATCTAAGGATTTCAGAGGGCTCTGAAAGGAGAAGGGTAAATCAAAGGCAAAATTATATTTTTTCAAGTTTAAAAGGTCATTGGGCTGGCTGGCTGGACTTCAAGCCAATTGTTGTAACCCATATATTAGGTAGTTTACTTTATTTGTACATAATTTGGCCATATGGTTATTTAGTGCCTTGTATTATGTTGGGCTTTTAGCCCCTTTAATGAACTTTTATTGGGCAAAAAAAAAAAAATCATGAAGATTATCATATAATATTTTAACCATTAAACAATTAAATTAAAGTAGATTTTTAAAAATATTTTATTTTTAATTATTTAACTTTAAAAAATATATATTAAATGAAATTTTAAAAAAATTAAGATTTGAATCAATGTTGTAAGAATCGGACCGGACCGGCCGGTCCGATCGAAAAAATCGAGAACCAGAGGTCAAGTCGGTTCGGTTCTGGTCCGGTTCGATTTTTTACTGGTTTTGTGTGTGTGTGTGTGTGTTTGGATATTAAAAAAAAATTTGGACTAAAAAAATTAAAATCTATGATTGGAAAATTCAAGTAGGCACAGGTCAACCTATTTTGGTCCGACATTCGTGTACGCAGATCGCGCGCTCACACGTTGAACCTAAGCCCAATACCATGAATTTGCACCCCCGGTTCATTACTTATTCTAATAACGTTTATTAATTTTAATTATATGTATATTATATTTTTTAACATGTATATTATATTTTTTAACATAATAAATATATTAATTTATTTAAAATTTCAGTTCGATCCCGGTTCGACTTCTAACCCGTAATCCTCTGTCTTCATCGGTTCTAAGATTGGGCCGGATTTGAAAACATTGATGTATTTTTATATTTTTATGTCAATGTATGCGCTAAGTCTTTGCAAGAATACTTATATATAATGGATATGACTAAATTATCGAGTGATAGGCTAGACTATTCAGCTCACATGCTACTTAAATACGTACACACACTGCAGCACAGAATATAGGTATTATTTAAATATAAATATAAATATAAATATTATAATTGATAATGGACCATTTTCATATTATATATGTTTTTAATTAACCATTGCCCGTACGAAGAAGCACATGTGATTATAAATAATATTCAAAACATTCTTCATGTATAATATAATATTTAACAGTTCTGTTCATAGTCAATATCTCGAATTTTGAGCCTTAATTAAAATTAAATTTATTAAAAGAAAATAATATTATGATATCATTTATCAACAATGCTTTATAATATCCATAACAATCCAAAATTTTCTTTTACATGCTATTGTAAATAAATTTCAACTCAACTAAAAATAAATTATATTCATATTAAAATTAAGAAATTTGTAATTAAAAAAAATTATCATTTACTCTCTAGTTCCTATAATCAAACCTATTAAAATAACATTAAATTAATCTGCTCAACAACTAAATAAATCTTTGAATTTAACCATGATTAATTATTATAAGACCATTAATCATATTTGGGAGAATAATTTTGTTTTGAAAAAGGAAAATAAAAAAAAGAAAAGCTAGAAAATTAGAAAATGAAAAGCACCCGTATAGAATATTAATATATCACAATTACCCCAATTCACAAAAATCAATACATCCTCAATCTTTTATAGCAATTAATTCTATGTTTGTATTGAGAGAAAATAAAAAAATAAAGAAAATATAAGTGAAAAATAATGAAGAAATCTAATTTTTATTTATTTGAGAAAGGAGGAAAAATAAAAAAGAAGAAAAAATAAATTTTATTTACTTTTCATTATTTCCTCTTCAAATTTAAAAGAAAATAAAAAAAAAGAAATAAATTTATTTTCACTGCTCTTTCTTATCCAAACAAAAAAGAGATTATTTTCTTTACTCTCTGCAAAATTTCCCAAACATAGGGGTAAAAGCCAAAGAGGTAAAAATAAAACATTCCTGTTTCACTATAAAAGGACTTTTTTTATTTATTATATTGACCAAAACTTTTCTTTTCTTTTTATTTTTAAATATTATTTTCTCTCTCTCTCATTGGTAGCTTTCTCTGAAACTTTATCTCACAACAAGGAAACTAAAAGAAAGTGGCACTGTGGACCAAAACCCAAACTAGCAAGCGAAAAGAAAGTAGTAATTTCCCTCAACCAATCCCTATCTTCTTTTTTTCTCTTTCTCTCCGTTTCTTTATCTGTAATTGGTGTAAAATTTTCCATCTTTTTCTCTGCGCTTTGTTTGGATCTGGTAACCAAGAAACTGCTTCTGATCTGTTTTCTTTAACTAGGGTTTTGTCTCAGATTCTTCTCTAAATTTGGCAAAATGCCGCCATTACCACTCCCTGCCTGTCCCTGTCTTTCTTTATTATAGTTACCCATTTCCATATTTCTTCTCATTATATGCTCTGGTTTATTCCCTGTGCCATAAAAACTACTATAAGAGAAAGAAAGGTTTTTTGAGAAACTTAGAAACTTCTCTTTTTTTTTGGGTTTCTTTAATTGTTTCTTCTTTTGGTAAAGAATTTTTTTTTTTGATTTATAATGGCGAGAGAGAAGATTCAGATCAAGAAGATCGATAACGCCACGGCAAGACAAGTCACTTTTTCCAAACGCAGAAGAGGGCTTTTTAAGAAAGCTGAGGAGCTTTCTGTTCTTTGTGATGCTGATGTTGCTCTTATCATCTTCTCTTCTACTGGCAGGCTCTTTGAGTACTGCAGCTCCAGGTCTTTCTCTCTCTGTCTCTCTCTCTCTCTTTCTCTCTCTCTCTCTCTCTCTATATATATATATATATATATATTCCACTTTCACAGTGAAAGTTATTTTATCTCTCCCCCTAGCAAGGTGAGACCTTGGGATGTTTTTCAAGATTGTGAAATGAAAGA
Organism: Vernicia montana; assembly: GCA_949750685.1. Classification (NCBI taxonomy): domain Eukaryota; kingdom Viridiplantae; phylum Streptophyta; class Magnoliopsida; order Malpighiales; family Euphorbiaceae; genus Vernicia; species Vernicia montana. The sequence goes on from CATKHJ010305997.1 coordinate 3,987, forward strand.
AAGAAAAAGAAAGAAGAAGGGTGCGTGAGGTTGTTGCATTTCTTTCTTTTTTTCTCCGGATTTTGTGTTAAAAGTACTGCTTAAAATAAATAAAAATAGAAGGTAACATATCGGTATTGTTGAAGGTTTATATGGATTATGGTGAATTGATAAGATATGATATTATTGATTGTGGTGAATTGATAAGGTATGATTCAGACTACTATAAGCTAAAAAGGATGTTACTGTTTATAGGCTTGTATAATCACGTCAGTCAGTTTTTTGCTATTTGGGGTCTCACATTGCTTTGTTTTTTGCTAAATTTTAATTAATATATTGCTTAATTAAATATTAATTACATTAAGTTTTCTACTGTTACCCCAAATGGGAATGTGTTGTAATGATTCTTTCATGAAATATTGCTTCTTTTTTACTTCACTTTACTTCTTCTTTTTATGGACTTGGTTTCTCTTATTTCTTGTTTTAATCTGTGTATTTTATGTCATTCCTGATAAAAGTGATGCTTGTTATGGTCCCTTTCCCTTTTTGTTCTATGGGATAAGATAGTTAATAATCTAAGCTGAGCAGACTTGCTATGTGTATATAAAAAACAAAAGGTTGTAATTTAAATAATATTGAGAGAAGCAAGCATGAGTTAACTGGTAGCTGTTACAGTTCGTTAATGGTTGAGCAAAGTAGTTATTGAAGTTAACTAATGCAATTAGGAACCAAAATTAGAGAAGCTAGATAACATTTGGTTGTCGAGTTAGGTTTCAAATGGTAATTTTTTCATAATGTTGCCACATGTGATATTGTTGAGTAAATAGAAGGTTGGATCTTGAATACATAGTGCTTTATTATGTTTTTCTTTACTTCCCTTTTTTGCATGTTTCTTTTCTTTCTTGGTGGTGGTCCCTAAATAGCCCAAGTTGGAAAAATGGAAATGGGGGATGTTCATTCTAGTTCCCTCTGGATGTGTACAAAAGTCTTGGAATGCTTGAAGCAACTATCAATTTGTATCACAATTATTATTGGTATACTCATTTACAAGCATTAGATTTAGAAATGCTTGTTTTAGTGACTAATGCTGGATAGGAATTAGCATCTTTTGTCATATGAAATCATGTGAAAAAATCTCTTTTCTGTTAAGCTATCATACATCTGTGGGAATTTGGTGGGAGGTATTGAAATTATTTAAAACTAATAAGAAATATAGAACATGCATGCACATGTATATATTGCAAGATAAGAGAGGAACACTGCCATACTATCACGGGCAAATGTGCTTGCCTGCGAGCCATATTGTAGTCGTAAGGAATATCAATAATAATTGCCGCCAAAGTCAAGAATTCTCTTTTTGATGATGGCGTGGCCATTCAGGTATTGTATTTATCAATTAAAATGGTAATTTTTATCTAGTAGAACTGATATTGAGTTCGGCTCCTATTAAAGTCCAAATCTCCAATAAAACTGATATTGCTTTGAAAAAAAAATTATTCTAACAGCCATGTCATCGATTTGATATGGAAATTGATGAAATGGATTTAGTTACATTTTAAACTAATATATGAATTATATAGGCTACATTTGAAAGAAGTCCTTGGTCAATGTAGTATTTTATTTCATTAATCCTTTCATATATAATCAACGACGATTATCAAGTAAAGAAATATTTCTTTTTCATTATGCTCCATTATTTCTAAGATGAGATTCATAAATAACTGTACCAGTATGTTGCCACATTAACAAGATGGATATCAAGTAACTTCTATAATAAGAATATATGTAAATTTTTCTATTAGTCAATGAATTGGAAGGAAACGTGAGCATCAACCCTTTTTTTTTTTTTTTTAATCCTTTTGTGGAAAATGCAATGTCCAAAAATACAGAATAGAAATCTTACTCATTGAGGATGGTCAACTTTTAAACTACATTGATCCTTTCCTTTAAGGCAGGGAGTTCTATTTATTTATTTTTTTTGAACTGAAGGGAGTTTTATTTATTAATGGATTATAATGACTTTAATGCCATGAAACTTTTCTGTTTGTTGTGTTTAAACTATGTGTCCTCTTAATTTTTTGGATTCAGGCAAATTACAGTAAATAAATTATTTAGTTTTAAACATCATGGCATTGCGTTGTCATTGTCTTTTCATTAAAAGTCTTGTAGATTATCATTTATTAATTGAATTCACTTGTGTTTATGGTGTAGCTCCTAGTGATTGAGTTTATTGTTCACTATTATTTTTTCATCTTAGGACAGGATATGCTTGTAAAGGTCTTGTAATGGTTACTTCATTTAGAATCATTTAACTGTCCCATTTGGGAATGTGCTTCGTAACCTGGCACCATAAAACATTCATCATTGTGCGTTTTGCCAAAAAATTTGGTTCTTGTGCTAGGCCAAACATTGGTACACTAATCTCATATTCCCTTTCTAGTTGGAAAACTTGAGTTTTATTAATTATTTACATGTATAAATTTGCTTGATTTATGTGAATCTTAAATCTACACGTAGAACATGAACAATTACTGCCTTTAGTCATTTATTAGAAGAGAAATGAGCTATAGTCTGGAATTCCATTTTTTAGTTTCCCTGGGATACATAGCAGTGAGTTTTGTTGTGAAGATTTTCTTTTTTCATCTTTTTGGATATCAAATGAAGCTGAGGAATCGCATCCCATATTTTTCCCTATATGACTGTGTCATTTCAAGATATAGAGATCGTACTTTCAATTTGATTGTTAGAACAACTTATCATAATCAATGAAGTGACTTTAAATGTTTTGTCTGCAGAAGCATGAAGGAAGTACTAGATAGGCATAACTTGCACTCTAAGAATCTTGAGAAGCTGGAACAACCATCTCTTGAGTTGCAGGTGGGTTAGGGTTGCTTTCTTGTTGGGCATAAATTTTTTATTACTTGCATGTATTGTAGGTTATTAGGGTATTAGCATTTTTTATAGAGCCTAATAAAATCCAAAAGAATTAATTTAGAATGATGTAATTATTTTTTCTGAATTGTTTTATGGTATACTCTTTTTCTGAGAAGGTAGGGAGTTTTGTATCTCATGCAATCTAATGTTGTATGGATCATAATTTCTGTCAATGTTCTCTGGCCTTTTCTCCTTACATATCTGTTGCTAAAGTGTGAGCATTTTACATTCCAATTTTCAAGTTTATTCATATAAATTCTTTCAATCATTCCCAGTTCTTGGTAATCTTTCGAATGTTCATTAAGAAAATGATACTATTCCTATTTTTCCGCTGAGCACTATGAGCTATGTAATTAAACATTTGGATGTTTGTCAAGCCATTCCATTATGCATTTTTCTTCTTCTTTTTTTTTTTCTCCATCTTTGCTTGCTAAAAGAGTGAAAATATTTGTATTTTAGCTGGTGGATAATAGTAACCGCTCCAGATTGAGCAAGGAGGTCGCAGAGAAAAGCCATCAATTGAGGTATGAGAGTTGATTTGTATGTCAGTCTACTAATTGCATGCATTTCAATATGTTAAATTGTCTGTAAAACAGGCAAATGAGAGGAGAAGAGCTCCATGGATTAAATATAGAAGATTTGCAGCAGTTAGAGAAGTCTCTCGAGGCTGGATTAAGCCGTGTGATAGAAAAGAAGGTCCCAAAATAATTTTCTTTTTTTGTGAGATGGATTTGGTCACAAGTGTTGTTCATTCAGTTATAAATACTGCTAATATTACTTTTTGTTGATCTCAGGGAGAAAAAATCATGAAAGAAATCAATGAACTTCAGAGAAAGGTAAGTTCTTGAACATAGTAATCTTTTGATTGGCATCGATTCTTTGGTCACTGATAAGAAGGCCATAACTCTAATGGAAATGATTATATTTGTGGGATTTGTGTGGATTTATATCCTATGTAAGTATCAGTCACAGTTTGGTATCTAAATTACTTTTTTTTATGTGATTAAATTCTGAAATGATGCTTACATATACAATAACTTGAGTTATCAAAGCACTAAAATTCTATGATTTTGGCAAAGAGATTTTCACTTCTGGTAAGAAATTAAGAATAGTGTCTGTTATGCTGCAGTTTTTTTTTTTTTTGTAGATTTGTAGTTCTGTTGAAATGGTTGGTGTTGTTAGTTCTAATATAGGGTGGCTTGTTTTGGTTCTTTGCCTTCTGCAAGGCTAAGTTGTATACTGCTTTTGTAATAGGCTAGGTAACGGTTTTAGCTGGTTTATTTATTGGTTGTAGGTGTGTGTTTGCAAAGAATGAACACATTTATCTGCTGTTTCTAATATATGGTTTAATTTGATGTTCTCCATTTAGAACATTTCTTCATATGAACTTTCCTTTATTAACCTTATTTTTCTTTTTTGAATCAAGTAGGGAATGCAATTAGTGGAAGAGAATGAGCGACTAAGACAACAAGTATGGGTTCTTTCTCTCTCTCTCTCTCACTTTTAATATTTTACTATTGATTCTGCAATTAATGGCAACCAAATGTTCAACTGAAGGTCATGGAGATGTCTAATGGCCCAAAGCAGGCTGCTGCTGATTCAGAAAATGTAGTTTACGAGGAAGGGCAGTCATCAGAGTCTGTGACCAATGCCTGCAACTCAAATGGCCCCCCACATGACTATGAAAGCTCGGATACGTCCCTCAAGCTGGGGTTAGTGTGTATCTCATAGTTTTCTATATATGCAGCTTACTCATTAATTTCCAAATATGATTTCAATTGGGAAAGAGAGCACATCATTATGGCACAGATTGAAAATAGTTGCCAAAACCTTTTCTTTGTTTAAGATGGAGGTTGCTATCTAAATTGTCACCTGATGTGGCATTATTTCTTTTATCACGTCTTATGCACCTATAAGTTTTTAGCATAGAGCATTGGTGTTGTAAGATGCATGATATGTAGAAATTGGTGGTGATGCATGTGTCATTACTCCTAATAATGGCAGGTTATCTTGGGCAACTACTTAGGGCAGAGGGTACTTTTCCTCCTTTCGCAGATAATTTGAATAACCAAATGAACAATGTTAGGTATCAACACCATTTATGGCTACAGTGCTATAGATGAATGCTAGTTATTTGGCATTTTTTGTTCTTGAATAAATTTACTATTGACTATTTTGCTTTTCACTACCAAAATAAGCCAAAATAAATAGTTATGGATGCAAAAACACAATATTCAAATATATAATATAATGCTAATCAGGTATAGTCTGATTTGTCTCTTACTTTTTTTAAAAATGTGGGGAATGGGGAAGTCTCGAGTTTGAGTTCTATTGATTTGATGAGAGTTATTAAAGTTGCACAGCTCACAATGATTTCTCATCTCATTTGGTCTCCATTGAATAAAATAACATGCACGATAAAATGTATTTGAACCCAAAAACATATTAGTTGAATACTATTTTAATTTTTCTTTCTTTCTAAACACACTTTCACACCATCTTCTTCACTTTTCCTCCATTGGTGTAGATAAGCATTTTTCTAACCGAATGTATTTCTCTTGTCTTGTATTTCCATTTTTGGTAGGTTACCGTATTCTGGGTAAATGGGGAGAGCTCAAAAGAGTTTTGTTTATCAACAAATGAGGACAAAACAAAACCATGGTTTATAGTTGAAAGTGACTTAATGTTATTGTATAATTTGTTTAACCCCTGGCTGCCTAATTTCCACAGGCATGTAAAATCTGTGTGCCTTTGACAGATCCATGAAACCATGTACTTGCATTTACTTTGTTATTACGAAACTTCTGCTTATATATGTACCTTCTTTTAGCTAAATTTGGACTTTTTTGAATTGATTTAATGCAACATGCAAGCTTGGTTTGCTGAAAAAGAAGTTTGTTTACCTTGATGTTTGGTGGTATTGCTTGTTTATTAGGAGTTAAAGAGAGAAGTTTGTTTACTTTAAGGGATGTTTGTTTATCAAGAGCCAAAAAGATGGAATAAAAATAAAATTTTCATTATTTATATTTAGGTGTTTTGTTAAATAAATGGATAAGATAAGATTTTGATTTATGTATTACTTGTTTTTCAATCCTAAGTAGGGGTGGGAAAAAACTGGTAAAAAAAAA
>CATKHJ010306175.1:0-12683 GCA_949750685.1 Vernicia montana
GGGGGGGGGGGGGGGGGGGGGGGGGGGGGGGGGGTGAAAAAGACCAAAAAAAGTGGAAAAAAAAGGAGTAAAAATGAAAAAACACAAAAAGACGCTCGCGGCGTCCGCTAGGGGAGCTGGTAGACGCGCCAGGAGGGCTGACGGCTCCACCAGCCCTCCCGGAGGACGGTCAAACACGTTTGACACTGACGCACAGCAGGCGCATCAGTGTGGACGCGCCAGGTGACTCGCGGAAGCCATGAGTCACGTGCAGACGCACCTCGCGGCTTTCGCTAGGCCACCTTGCGGACGCGCGAAGCTGGCCGGCGCGTCCGCAAGATGGCCCAGTTTTCAGGCTGCTCTCTCTCCGGTTCAGTTTTTGGGGTTTTATGGGTCAATTTTTGGGGGTTCCGTGTCAGTTTTTAGGAATTTCTAAAGTCTGAAAATTACCAGTCAGTGGCGGTAGATTCAAAATTAATTATCGGACAGTTTGACAGTCAGTTATGGAGAAAATTTGGTCAGTTTTGGGAAAGCACTGTCTGGTATAAGATGTCTAGTCGGGGTCGAAAAAGTTATGTCAGTCTGTGTTGGAAAGAAATAAATAGTTTACCTTTCGGGGGCATTGTCCCCTTGACCCCTGCTCGCTAACCGGCTAGCGGGACCGCCATATCGGTTGTACGTAGTGCACGAAAATTAGCAAGTGTCAAGTTGCAGCAGCATCTTAAGGGTGCAAAATTGAGGGTTCACATGCACATATAAATTGTAGAGAAAAGAAAATTGGATTTGAGGAGAGTAATGGTGAAAAGTTTGTTTATCAAGGAGATCGAAGTGATTTACCCACCAATTTTATTTATGCTATTAGAGCGAAAAGGTTGCGTAGAAAGGGGTGTCAAGCATTTTTAGCCCATGTGATAGATGTAAAAAATACTTCAAAAGGCCTTTCAGGAATACCTATGATAGAATATTTTCCTGATGTATTTCCTGAGGAGTTACCCGGGGTGCCACAAGATAGGGAAATTGAATTTTTCATAGATTTAATGTGGGGTACTCAGCCTATATCAATGCCACCTTATCGTATGGCACCTTCTAAACTGAAAGAGTTGAAGATTAAGTTACAGGAGCTATTAGATAAAGGCTTTATTAGACCTAGTAGTTCTCTTTGGGGTGCTCCTATTTTATTTGTGAAAAAGAAAGATAGATTGTTGAGATTATGTATAGATTATCGGCAGTTGAATAAAGTAACAGTGAAGAATAAATAACATTTGTCGAGAATAGACGATCTATTTGATCAGTTGCAAGGAGCTGCTTATTTTTCAAAGATTGATCTCCAATCTGGTTACCATCAGTTAAAGGTTTGAGGATAAGATATTTGTAAGTTAACTTTCAGAACTAGATATGACCACTATGAATTCACTATACTGCCATTTGTTTGACCAATGCACCTACTGCATTTATAGATCTTATGAATCTTGTGTTCAAACCATATTTAGACAAATTTGTAATTGTGTTCATAGATGATATTCTAGTGTACTCGAAGAGTGAGAAGGAGCATACTGAACATTTGAAGATTGTATTGCAAACATTGAGAGAACATAAGCTTCATGCAAAACTGTCTAAATGTGAATTTTGGTTAGACCGTGTGTGTTTTCTGGGCCACATGGAAAGTAAAGAAGGGATTCAAGTGGATCCAAAGAAAGTAGAAGTTGTAGCGAATTGGCCTCGGCCTACGATGGTGACTGAAGTACGAAGTTTCCTAGGTATGGCAGGCTATTATCGCCGATTTGTAAAGGATTTTTTACGAATAGCTGCACTATTGATGCGACTCACCAAGAAACAAGTGAGATATAAATGGGATGAAAACTGTGAGACAAGTTTCCAAACATTGAAGAATCGTCTCATTTATGCTCCTATTTTATCATTACGGGATGATGATGATGGGTTTATTATCTACTGTGATGCGTCGGGAGTGGGATAAGGATGCGTTTTGATGCAAAATGATAAAGTTATTGCTTATGCATCTAGACAACTGAAGAAGCATGAGATGAATTATCCCACTCATGATTTAGAAATGGCAGCAGTAATCTTAGCTTTAAAAATTTGGAGGCATTATCTTTATGGAGAAAAATATGAAATTTACATGGATCATAAGAGTCTCAAATATATTATGAATCATCAGGACTTGAATCTCAGACAGAGACAATGGGTGGAATTATTGAAAGATTATGACTGCCAAATCTTTTACCATCGGCAAATGTAGTGGCCGATGCACTGAGTCACAAATCCATGGGAAGTCTTTCACATGTGGCAGTTCAAAGAAGATGTCTTGTGAAAGAATTAAAAAAATTATTCAATGAAGGGTTACAATTGGAGTTAAACAATTCCTAAGTGTTGTTAGCTTACTTTTAAATGAAGCCAAAACTCATTGATGAATTGAAATCTTTACAGAATAAAAATCCTCAGTTACTGAAGATTAAAATAGAGGTGAGGAATGGACAAACTTCTAAATTTGAATTGAGGGAGGATGTGCTTTACCAGGGTGATCGATTGTGTGTACCTTGCATAAATGATTTGCGGGAAAGAATCCTTTGAGAAGCGCATCAAACTCCTTATAGTATGCATCTTAGAGCTACGAAAATGTATCATGATGTGAATAAATATTATTGGTGGCTAGGATTGAATAAGGATGTAGCGAAGTTTGTGACTTCGTGCCTCACTTGTCAACAAGTGAAAATTAAACATCAGAAACCCTTAGGGTTGTTGCAAGAGATCCAATTACCTGAATGGAAATAGGAACGAATAACAATGGATTTCGTAGTGGGTTTACCCAGGACTCAGAAAGGGTATGTGTAAACCCTTAAAATTGCACCTCCAGACAATCAATTTTCAGTTACGAACCCATAGAATCAAACTGGGCCCAAATAGAATTAGAAACGGGCCATAATTGACCAAAACAGTGCAAAATCAGGTCGATTCAGGCAACCATACCGAGCCAGGCCATAAACCGCCTGGGCGGCACCAGAAGCATGCTGCCCAAATGGACGGCCGGCATGTTGTGCAAGCCGACGGTGCTGCCCAGCTCCTCTCTTCCTCCTCTATAAATACCCTACTACCCCTTCAAAATAAGGGGGGAGAGAGGGGCAATCCAAAAAACGTCTCTTCGATACCTAAAGCTCTGTCGATTTCAATACACCGAAATCACTTTCCTATATCCAAATTCATCATCCACCAAAATTATTTTTCTTTAAAGTTGTTCTTACTCGTTTTGAGTTCCTAAATCTTAAATGGAGCTCAGATCCAGAGTAAAGCTCGCCCCGTTCGCGAGAAAAGCCAAGAAAAGCAAAGATATAATCCCTTTCTCTTGCATTTTAAAATTCTAAATTAAGATCTAGAATTTATCATCCTCTTGTATCTTTATTTAGGTCTAAATCAGAAAAGATCTAAAATTTTATTAATTTAAAATCTGAATTAAATTAATAAACCAAATCAAACCTCTTTTGAGTAAACCCCTCCTTGACAAGAAGGAAGAATTGCGTGGGGTTTGATTCACATTCAAAGGGATACACAGGCATGCCAATCTTTAAGGCATCAACTCCAAAATATTTTAAATAATATTTTCCCTTTCATATCTGTATGTGTTTTATTTGATTTATATTTTCTTTATCTTTATATTAAATTAATTGAGGAATATGTACTTTTCCTAGTACCCATAAGGGCTAGAGAAAAGATCCTCTCTGTCTAATATTTTTTATGATTTATTTCTGTTTATTCCTCTATAACCTGTCTTTCATATAATATTTGTATTATTAATAACTATTTCATTCATCATTCTTACTTTTGTTCATTCATGTATGAAAATCACCTTTTTATATAAAGTTATTTCGTACTTTAGCCAAACTAAAGACATTTATTGTTACTACCAAAACCTGATCCCCGAGCCCTCTTTGGTTACTCGTAGATTAGTGCTTTTCCATTGGGATAAGATAAATAATTTGGAATCATTTCATTTGGTTTTTCCTTTAATTTTTTAATTAAAATAAATAAAATTAAAGTGGCGACTCCCTTTATAAAGTCAAAATACAAAATCCAATTTTCTGAACTCATTGTGGGTTCTAATCGTGGAGTTTTTCCCAAAGAGCATTTTGATTCCCTTAGTGAATCGGACCGGTGCTCGAGCGAGGCATCACAGTTGGCGAATCCACTAGGGAGAATTGAATCTTTTTCAAATAAAAGATAAAAGAGGATTACTTTTGGTAAAAAGCGAAGTTTTGGCTTTTAGTGTCAAAATAGATTTTCATGCATCATTACATTTGGATTCCTTGTCCAAAACCCTAGTTTCCAAGGAAAACAATGGATAGAAAGTAATATCAAGTGGGTAACCCTCCTTGGGTCTATTCACCGATAGTGAAATCATCCACCTCACGATGTATCCTTTAAATTCTTTTTAAAGGTGTAACGAGTATGCACGTATAGCTGGACCTGCGTGAGGCTCCTTGACTCACATGTGGTTAGGTATATAGTTGCTCTAGTGTGATAGGTTCCCTATCTAAGCCACCCTTACCTTTTCATGTAATGAACCTAGAACCTGACCTTAGGTTGTATGTTCCATAAAACAAAGCCCTTACACATCTGCATCTTCATCATGCATCCATATTGCATAACATGCATTCATTTTAATTGAAGCCTTGAACCGAACAAAGGTTAAAGACTCTCATCTTAAGTCCAATATATTTGGCATCACATGCAACCCTAAAAGCCCAAAAACCTTGGCCCATCCTACCTAAGAAAATTCTCAAAGCCCAATACCTTTGACATAACATATAATCCTAAGCCCAAGTCCTTGGCAAATCCCCAAAGCCCAATACCTTTGGCCCACCATCCTCAAAGCCCAAAAATAGTTGGCCCATAACACCATAAGGGATCCTTTTTCCTCATAATCTATATACTATTACTCGCATATCACATCTTCACCAAACACTTATTGGGTTTTCTTTTGGTTTTTGCTTAAAGGTACTAATGGCTAATCCAACTGACATAGCTGCCCTAACTACATTCATGACCAATTTCCTTAAGAAACAAAAGGAGAATTTTCATGCAATTCTAAATGCTCAACAAGCCCAATTTGAAGAACACAGGCAATCCATCATCAAAGAAGTGCGAGCCATAATTAATCAAGCTAGCCTTAAATCAATTAACCCAAACACAGTTTTTGACTAGACCACCCCAAATCTGAATTGGGCTAATCCTAATCCAGTCCAAATCCTTGCCTACACTACCTCTGTGCCAAGCACCCAGTTGCTCATGGAAAAATTTGAAGCGATGGAAAAAGCCATCAAATCCTTAAAGCACAGTAATAATCTGATTGATGTGGATAGTTTATCCTTGTTCCCTGACGCCAAGCTTCCACCTAAATTCAAAATGCCAGAACTTGAGAGATTTGATGGAATTACTGCTCTAAGACCCATCTGATGATATATGTGGGGGTAATGCAGCCTTTAGGACTTAGCAATGATCTCCTTGCACAACTGGTCCAACAATCATTAACCAGTGTTGCTCTGAGATGGTTTCTTTCACTAGACAAGAACCAAAAAAGGACATGGGATGATATTTGTCAAGCCTTTATCAAGCAATATCATTATAATAGTGAAGTGGATGTCACTAGGCTTGACTTGGAAACCACCAAACAGTTTCCAAATAAGTCCTTCTCTACTTTCCTTACAAGGTGGAGGGCTAAAGCAGCTCAAATGGTAAACAGACCAACCGAACAATAACAGGTGGACATCATTGTCATGAACCTACTCCCAGCTTACCAAGCCCATCTGCTAACCCAATATCTTCCCACCTTCAAAGCCTTGGTGGCAACTGCATCCAGGGTTGAAGATGACATCCCAAGCGGATCATTTCAACCTGAATTCTCCACCACTGATTTGAATAGTGATGAAGAATCTGAATCCTATGACCTTTGAGGCTAAGACCGACATGCCTCAATCTCATATTCCTTTTCAAACCTGAAGCCATGTTGCCATTCATCTTCACCAAAGTGGAAAACAGACTCCACCTCGCCTCGCCTCACCTCTACCCAAGTAGCATGTTATGGAGGAGTTCAAGCTCAGCTAATCTGACCTGTCTAAGATTGAGTCCAAGTTCAAATCCAAAATTGAGTCTGAGTCCATATTCAGAGTCCAAGTCCAAGTCCAAATTGAGTCAGATTCCATGTTTAAATTCCAAGTTCGAGTATGAGTCTATCATGTATGAGTCTGAGTCTTTGTACTATATTTTCCTTTTGCAATAAAACATTTATATGCACTTCTCTATTCTTATATTTCCTGCTAAAAAAAAGTCAAAAAAAAATCATCAAAAAGATCAAAACAAATCAAATCAATAAAATTTTGGCAAGCATTTGCATTTCACCATGAAATCCACCATGATTTGGAAACAATCAAGACTTGAGGTATTTTTGTGCCCACATTAGTAGCCACTTCACTAGCTCACAACCAAAGGATAGTCAATAAAGAACACCAAATGGTGATCTATTCAGTTGGAGCAGTCAAAGCTAAAGGCAATCCAATAAAGTTACCCATTGCACTTTTGGGTAATAAAAAACAAACATCTCAATAGGAGGCAATAATCTCAAAAAGGACTCGATGTCCCCATAAGGTTTCTCTCTGGACAAAGATTCAATGAAATGGTCTAGACAAAGGTCAAAACCCCAAGACAAAGGACAGCAGTAACCCAAATCATGGTGGAATAATCTTTAAATACCAAAATTCATTGATTAGCTCGCTAAGTTGAAAACCCGAAAGGGCGACTTAGGCAAAAATTAGAGAAAGCTCACTAAGTTGAAAACCCGAAAAGGCGACTTAAGTAGAAATCAAAGCAAGCTCATCGAGTTGAAAATCCAAAAGGGCGACTTAGGTAGAAATCAGAGCAAGCTCGTCGAGTTAAAAACCCGAAAGGGCAGCTTGGGCAAAAGTTAGAGCTAAAAGAAGAAAAAAATCATCCTGATCAAATCATTATGTTCCTTATGCCCTTTATCCCATATTAAAGGCATATCATGTTAAGTCATCATCTTCCGGCTGATCCCTCATTAGGGACACACCTTCCGAATCATCTTCTGTCAAATCATCTATCACGTCTCTTAGTTTAAACAGCTAAGTAACCCTTATCATTCATTAAGGGTAAATCCTTTAAAACACCCGTCACGTCTCTTAGCTCAAGCAGCTAAGTAACCCTTATCATTCATTAAGGGTAAATCCTTCAAAACATCTGTCATGTCTCTTAGCTCAAGTAGCTAAGTAACTCTTATCATTCATTAAGGGTAAATCCTTCAAATCATCTGTCATATCTCTTAGCTCAAGCATCAAAGTAGCCCTTATCATTCATTAGGGGCATATCCTTCAAAACGCTTGTCACAAAAAGCTAAAAAAACTCTTCTGCGTCGTCATCCAAATCAATCGAGTGTCTTTTTATGAGTCCCATCACTCTAAAAGTCTATTCAAATCTCATATAATAAGATAAGTCGTGCTTATCTTCTCCATAAATTATGCTACAAAAGCAAAATCATACAACTTCCTAAACACTTTCCAAAAGGTTTAACCTACCTTTAAAACCTAAGTCCACTTAGTAAAATCTCATCTTCTAACGGCCAAGCCCACCAAAAACCTAAGTCTCCTTAGTAAAATATCATCTTCTAAAAGCCAAGCCCACCAAAATCCCAAAGTCTCTTAGGACAAATGATCCATGAAGCCCAGTCTCCTTTGCAAAGCCAAAGTCAAGCCATGACTCCCAGGCCACACCTGACTGAGCCTTCCAAAATAACCACCTCCAAGGCAAAACCTGACTGAGCCTTCCAAAATAAGCACCTCCAAGGCAAAACCTGACCTAGCCTTCCAAAATAACTTTTTAGGCCACACCTGACTGAGCCTTTCAAGATAACCTTTCCAAGGGAAAACCTGACTAAGCTTTCCAAGCATAATCCCCTCCAAGGCAAACCCTGACTGAGCCTTCTGAGCAAAAAATTCTTTTCCAAGCATGACCTCCAAGGCAAAACCTGATTTAGCCTTCCAAGATAACTTTCCAGGCCATACCTAATCAAGCCTTCCAAAGCATAACCTTCTCCAAGGCCAAAATCTAACCTTGCCTTGACTTTTTCCTTGGGCATAACAACAGATCCATTATCCTTCATCATTCCAAAATAGGGGCACCCTCCTCTACAAATATCAGCACTTTCATACCAAATTAACCGTTCAAAGGTTCAAGGTTTCTAATTCATGATTTTTTGCATAGTCAGATGCATTTCATACTGAACAGGTCGCTAATCAAAGCTCTTGAAACAAGATGGATCATCAATCATCTCTTCCTACCAAAAAGGAACATCATCCTATCAGAAAGGATAATCACCTCCTCGTACCAAAAAGGACACTCTTCTCCTATCAGAAAGGACCAATCTATCCAATCATCCCATCAGGCAGGACCATTTTCAAATCTTCAGAATTGCCTACCAGACATATCAATTCTGATGAAACTTAGACCCAGATAGGGACCATCTTCGGGGGGCATTTCCTTTACCCAAACCAATCAATACCTTAAGACTGAATAAGTTTTTTTATTCTAAAATCAGACCTATCTTAAGATAGCCTTAAGACTTTTTAACCCAAATAGATCAGGAATATAAATTTTATTTTCCCAAACAAATAGAGAATATAGATTTTCCTAAATATGTCTAAACACCGACCTAGACATCACTTTGGTTCCTTTTTCTCCATCCCTATTCCCTAGGTTCACTATCATCAGAATCACCATTTGAAGAAGACAATTCTGATGAGGGGGCAGCTGCGAACCCTTAAAATTACACCTCCAGACAATTAATTTTCAGTTACGAACCCATAGAATCAAATTGGGCCCAATTCAAATCAGAAATGGGCCGAAATCGACCAAAACAGTGCAAAGCCAGGTCGATCCAGGCGAACTAGACCAAGCTAGGCCAGAAATCGCCTAGGAGGCACCAAAAGCTTGCTGGCAGTACCGGTGCCGGCACTGCCTAGCTCCTCTCTTCCTCCTCTATAAATACCCCATTACCCCTTCAGAAAAAGGGGGGAGAGAGGGGGAATCCAAAAAATGTCTCTTCGATACCTAAAGCTTTGTCGATTTCAATACACCAAAATCACTTTTCTATATCCAAATTCATCATCCACCAAAATTATTTTGCTTTATAGTTGTTATTACTCGTTTTGAATTCCTAAATCCTAAGTGGAACTCAGATCCCGAGTTAAGCTAGCTCCGTTCACGAGAAAAGCCAAGAAAAGCAAAGGTATAATCCCTTTCTCTTGCATTTTAAAATTCTAAATTGAGATCTAGAATTTATCATCCTCTTACATCTTTATTTAGATTTAAATCATAAAAGATCTAAAATTTTATTAATTTAAAATCTGAATTAAATTAATAAACTAAATCAAACCTCTTTTGAGTAAACCCCTCCTTCGCAAGAAGGAAGAACTGCGTGAGGTTTGATTCCCATTCAAAATGATACGCAGACATGCCAATCTTTAAGGCATCAACTCCAAAATATTTTAAATAATATTTCCCCTTTCATATATGTATATGTTTTATTTGATTTATATTTTCTTTATCTTTATATTAAATTAATTGAGGAATATGTACTTTTCCTATTACCCATAAGGGCTAGAGAAAAAATCCTCTCTGTCTTATCCTTTTTATGATTTATTTCTATTTATTCCTCTGTAACCTATAATTCATATAATATTTACATTATTAATAATTGTTTCATTCATCATTTTTACTTTTGTTCATTCATGTATGAAAATCACCTTTTTATATAAAGTTATTTCGTACTTTAGCCAAACTAAAGAAATTTACTGTTACTACCAAAACCTAATCCCCGTGCCCTCTTTAGTCACTTGTAGATTAGTGCTTTTTCATTGGGATAAGATAAATAATTTGGAGTCATTTCATTTGGGTTTTCCTTTAATTTTTCCAATTAAAATAAATAAAATTAAAGTGGAGACTCCCTTTACAAAGCCAAAATACAAAATCCAATTTTCCAAACTCATAACAGGTTCTAATCGTGGAGTTTCTCTCGAAGAGCTTTTCGATTCCCTTAGTGGATTGGATCAGTGCTCGAGCAAGGCCTCACAGTATGATTCTATATGGGTAATTGTTGATCGTTTAACAAAATCAGCACACTTCCTAGAAGTTAAAACAACTTATATAGCAGCTCAATACGCTCAGATTTATATCAATGAGATTGTAAAGTTGCATAGAGTTCCTGTTTCGATCATTTCAGATAGAGGTCCGTAGTTTACTTTCAGATTTTGGCAAAAACTTTAAGAAGCTCTGGGAACACAGTTAGATTTTAGTATGGCATTCCATCCACAAACTGATGGACAGTCAAAAAGAACTATCCAGACACTTAAAGACATGTTTCGGATGTGTGTTATGGATTTTGGGAAAAACTGGGACAAATACCTTCCACTCATTGAATTCGCCTATAATAATAGTAATCATTCCTCCATAGGAATGGCTCCCTGTGAGGCTTTGTATGGGCAAAAATTCCATTCTCCAATAGGCTGGATGGAAGCTAGAGATTAGTATATAGAGGCTCCTAATTTGGTTAAAGAGGCAACTGAAAAGGTGAAAATCATTCGGGAAAGGTTAAAGACTGCATTTACCCTACAAAAGAGTTATACTAACCCGAAGAGAAAAGATGTTTAGTTTATGGTAGGAGATCATGTGTTTTTAAGAATTTCACCCATGAAGGGTATAATGAGGTTCGGATAAAAAGGAAAGTTATCTCCTTGGTTTATTAGGCCTTTCGAAATCTTGGATAAAGTTGGCGAAGTTTCTTATCAATTGGCTTTACCTTCGTCATTAGAGCATGTGAATCCAGTTTTCCATGTCTTAATGATAAGGAAATATGTTCCAAACTCTTCACATGTCTTACGACCTCAAGTTATTGAACTAGACTGGAATCTTTCTTATGAGGAGACCCCAATAGCTATCTTAGACTGACAAGTGAAGAAGTTGCATAATAAAGAAATCCCAATGATCAAGATACAATGGTGGAACCACAATACAGAAGAATGTACGTGGAAAAGCGAGGATTCTATAAAACAAAAATATCCTCAATTATTCAAAACATAACAGGTAAGTCTTCTAAATTCGAGGATGGATTTCTAAAAGGGGAGTCGAGTGTAATAACCTAGATAAAGCATAGAATTTAACGTATACAATTTTAAGTGCCTTGTTAGACTTAGAGAATTTAAAGTACTAATTAAGTTGTTAATTATTTATTAGTGATAATTTTCACTTGTGCATGGTATTAAATTAAGATTTAACTATGAATCAATAAATAAATCATGTAATTAAAAAATTGATATTGGTATGATTAGAGAATTAATATTGTAGAATTTCTTGAGCAAAGAAAATAATTGATACAAAAAGGAAACAAATATTGTAATTAATTAACCATGAATTGTGTGTAGTAAATTTGGTAAATGTGGAACATTAAAATATTGGGCTAAAATTCAAAGTAGGGGCCAGCCATGTTGGTTGTTTAGTGGAAAATTTATTTTGTTTAAGTTAAAACTAGTGAGAAGGAAGATAGAAATTAAGATGGACCCCACATCTCTTAAAGTCAACATTTTGACATAAGCTAATAATTTCTTAAAATGAATAAATAAATTTACCATCATCAAAAAATTTGATGGTTATCTACATATTTATTAATATCAAAAATTTAATAATGTAGTAAATAATTACAACCATTGGATCAATCTAAGTTAATATTCACCATTCATTTTTTATGACTAGACTATAACTAGGACTTTTTTTTTTACTTCATTTTTCACCATCTAAACCAAAATTGAAGAACACTATCTCTCTTCACTCTACCAACTGGCCACCATCACTCCACCATAAGAAATTCAAGAATTTTTAAGGTAATTACTAAAACTAAGTTTGAATTTCATTTATAGTATGATTAGGAGTGTGTGTTGTTGATTAATTGCAATTTCTTTCTTCTTTTCTATTGAGATGGTTCGGCCTATGGTGTTTGGTGGGGGGAGAAGTGTTGTTGGCTTAAATTAAGTGATAATTGAGATGATGAAGAGTAGGAATTATGGTTAATTTGATGGAAATTGAAAGAAACCAACAAAAATGATAATTTGGGAAAAAATCCCCTAGGGTTCAGCCTAGTGAGGGAGGTGGGGATTGATGTTGATTTTATGATTTTAATGATAAATTTAACTCCTTAGGATGTCAATTAAATGATGTTTTAATCAATTTGAAGATTGGATAAGAAATTGAAAAGTTCACATTTCTTAGAATTGGGTAAATTGGGGAATTTGTCTCTAAATGAAATTAAATGCAATTGATGATAAAAAAGTGATCTAATGAGTTTGAATTGGGTTGATTGAACTTTAATTTAGAAAATTAAAACAAGAATTGAGAAGTGTGAAGCCTCGCCCGAGCACCGGTCCGATCTGCTAGAGGGAATCGAAATGCTCATTTGGGTTTGGTCTCACGATGGAACCCTCGGGTTCGGATTTGTTGATTTTGAAAATGAATTTCGGAGTCGCCACCTTAATTTTATTTTATTTTGGGAAAAGTTAAGGAAAAACCCATTTGACTCCAATTATTTATCCAATGGAAAAAAGTGCACTAGCCTCGATTACCAAAGAGGATTCGAG
>CATKHJ010306188.1:0-13847 GCA_949750685.1 Vernicia montana
CCTAAGGCCCAATCCGAATTTTAGCTTATTTTCTATTTTAGAAGTTTATTTTCTTATTTAGGAAAGATTCCTATTTGAATTCCTTGATTAGGAAGAATTCTTAGCTTAATTTAGAAGTCTAAAATAGTCTTGAGTGCCTATATAAACTCAAGTATTACTATGTATTTTGGAGTTAGTGTTATTTTGATTAATGAAATTCCTTTGAGTTGTCTCTCAAGTTTAATTCTTGTTTGAATCTCTTGAACTTATCAAAAGATTTTTCTTTTGTAGTGTTCAAAACAATTTATACTAAGGTGCCTAACCACAAGTTGGTTTTGTGTCAAAATTTCTAGTTTCGAATATGATTTGGCTTTTCTAGGAATCGCTTTCCATGCATATTGTTGTTGGGTTTCAAGACAGGTCACTTGAAGTTCACATCACTAAATTATTTATATATATATATATATATATATATATATATATATATATATATATATATATATATACTTCTAAATTTTTAATACTTCTATGATGTATGAATTATTGATTTTGAAAACCTATATACATATAATTATATGTGTGTTTATGTTTATCTGAATTTATCTTGAACATATATTTGTACAAAATTTATCTAAGTTCTAAGATCTATATAAATCCAGAATATACTCATATATGGTCAATTTGAAATCCCAAAAATCCTTTTAAATACTCATTTGTATATAAACTATGTGTAAAATTAATATATATATGTATATAAATTCTATTACTATTAAAAACCCACAAGTTATATTCTATTGGTATTAAGAACCATAAGTTACTGTAATCATTATAATTAAGATTAATATACTTCATGATCTACCTATTGTCAAGAATATTAGTACCCCTATGTGCTATTTGCTACAAGTCCTAATATGTATTCCATTATATTTGAATCCAAGTAATGAATATGCCAATTGATTTTCAAAAATCTATAAATTAATATGTATATAAATATTCCAAAATGCACTTATATACGATCCATTTGAATATCAAGAATTCCAAAATTTAAAAATGTTAATTTATATATAACTCACTTGAAATTAATGATCTATAAGTATGAATCCCACTCACATTAAGACTTACATAATGTGTTTCACTTTTAGCAAGAACTATAAGTTTCATGTGCCACTAATACAAGTCTTCAAATATATTTTAAGTTGTTCAACACCAAGTTAGGAATATGTCAAATCCCAATTGTTATTCTGAAATTTTGATATCTTAATTCATGATCATAAATATGTACCAAATTGTATAAAGCCATGAGCCATCCCTGTGAGCTAGCCTTGACTACCTAACCTCACAAGTATGGTAATATATTTTTTACTCACCGAGATTTCTCATATAGTTGTGGTTAATATTTTTTTAGGATAATAGTGGATATTGGCAAGTTGGTACCTCAAGCATTATTCTTTCCTTGAGAACTATCAAGACAATGTAATTATTCTAATTCTTGAAAAACATATTTGTACATATTAAAGTCACTCTAGATGCTCCATGTGTGTAAATGGTTTTATTGTATTTGACATATATGTAATAAGTGTATTAATGATAAGTATAAAACGTAAAGATAATATATGAATTTGAGTTATGAGATTGAAATTTCATTTAGGTATGAGAAGAATTATGTGAGTAAGTATGAGATTAGAAATGGGAGAACTTGATGTAGTGAAGTTAAGGTTGGAATTGGAAGTGTTTGTTAATTTTAGGTTGTGATCTTGCAAATTATAGTGTAGTTACAACTGATACCATGTCGGATTCCCATTGTATTATTAGTATGTATGGGTTTTACAGGTTGTCGGTGTCTTTATGACTACCCATACCCTAGAACCGTCACGACTCAGAAGTTGGGTCGTGACACTACCCATTCTGAATTTCTCTGAAACTGACTCTTTAGGCATATCCTGCCTAGAGAGTGTTATCATATGCAACTATTCCACCCACCTTTAATAATTTAATAATTAACCTCTCATGGTAATTCCAAAAATTAACTTTGTCAGCATCAACAAATGCAAAATCAAAACTGCCTTCATTTTTAGGCTGCAGAAGAATTCCCATGACAACAATAAGAAAAACCAATTAGCTAGAGTTCTCATGGAAATCAAATGCAACAACAAATGGAAATTTTTGCACACATTAATTCAATTTAAAAACATGCATGGGGCACCTATTGCGTCACTGGCCCTATGTGGGCAGCGGGCTTATTTTCACTCGCTTTGTTCATTTTTTGTCTGTTATACACCCGTTTTACACCGTTTCAATAAAATAAGCATAAAGATTCCCCTATATGCACAATTTCTTACATTTTTGTGCAAATTTTGGATTTTCACATTTCGAGATAAACTCGTACCTAAGTTCGACTTCTAACTTTGATTTTTGGTTTCTTTGTCTTTACAGATCAAGAAGGACTGTTGTGAACCCTTAATTTTGCACCCTCTGACATACAACCAAACCCTAAAGGCATTTAGGCTTGGTAAATAGATCTCCGGAAGTTAAAATCACCAAAAACTGCCAACACCCTAGAAATCGAGAAATCTGAGCCTCGAGAGCCGAGATCCATCCTTTTAGTCTCTAAACCATCCTTATATCATCCGGAATTAAATATGGAGTATAATGCAATTGGAATTGCGAAAAACGAAGTTGAAACTGGCGAAAATAGGCGAAAATCGTGAAACCGGGCCTGAGATGCCATAGGCTGGCCTTGCGGTATTGCAAAGGCCCTTTGAGGAAGCCAAATGGCTGCCTTAGTTTGCCTCTGCAGAACCGTAAAGGCTCTTGCAGCAACCGCTGCGAGAATCCAAATTTTTGTTTTTTTTTTTTCGCGTATCCCACATCCGAAATTGATGGTTTTTGACCCCAACCTTCACCCTATATATAGGGGTCCTCCCACTTATTATTCTTCACCTCTTAACCTCTTGGATTACTTGATTAGCCTTTGCATCAAGCTAACCATCCCCATAAGCTTGGTTCACCAAGGAACAAGCTCCCTAGTTTTAATTTTTCTTTTATTTTTATTTTTATTTTTACTTTGCTATTGCTCCTTCCTTTGCAAAGAAAATTGGGTTGCGACTTCCCGAGCCGACCCATCTAGTCAAAAGTTTCTTGCCCTCCGAGGCAAGTTCTCCACCGTCCAAGGCAAACCATCTGAAGCAAGTCCACCGCCAACTGAGACAAGTCTCCTTCATTTCAAAGCTGCACAAGCGCAAGGTAAGCATCAATCCCTCTCTTCTTTCCATTTTTTTTTATTATTTTCTTTTATTGTTGCTTTATTTTTCCTCCTTGGGATTCTTTTCTCCCCTTTGGGCTCCTTGCCTAATTCTTGCTCTTCTATTCCCTCACTCTATAATCAATTAATTAATTGAAATTAATTCACTTAAGGTAGTTAATTAAAATCCGACCTAATTAACTTAACTTGGTAAATTAATTAAAATTAATTAACCAACCAATCAATCCTCTCCAATTCAATCAATTGAAACATGATAAAATGCTAGACTAAATAAACCCCCTTCGCAAGAAGGGAGAACTGCATGAGTTTTGATTCCCATTCAAAGGGATACGCAGGCATGCTTGGTCCAAGCATCGAATCCAAATAAAACAAACAAACTTCTCCCCCTATCACATTTTTCACTTAGTTAGGGTTTTCTTCTTAATTATTAGTTTCCTTTAGGATTTAGTTTGGGGAATGCGTGACTTAAAACCCATAAGGGCTAGGGGAAGTATCCCCTGATTTGGTCTCATTGTAATCTATAATTTACTTATTTCATTTATTTTGCTATATTTTGTATTTTATATTTGGAATAAATGAATGATCATGCATATATTAACTGTTCATGCATTATACTTGTTTATGAAATTAATTTTAAGCTATTTTATATTAAACTTTTCAAACTAGTCTTTATTGTAAATAAACCAAAAACCTAGTCGTTGAACCCTCTATGGTAATCGAGGGCTACTGCACTTTTTCTTTTGGGATAAATACTTAGAGTCACTTAATTGGGTTTTTCCCTTAAGCTTTTCCCTAAATAAATAAAAATAAAACAAAATTAAGGTGGCGACTCTAAAGCTCAAAGTCAATCTATTTGAGCTCGAGGGCTCCAACGTGAAACTAAATCCAAAAGAGCATTTCGATTCCCTTTAGCGGATCAAACCGGTGCTCAGGAGAGGCCTCACAACTGCATGAAGGGTGGAGGCAGTGCCTACTCTGCCTGGAGCTGGTATATGGGTCTCTCCCCCTTAGTCAAGGCTCAGATCGCTCAAACCAATTTGAGCCTTTTATCAGTTCACTTATGTGGCAACCCCCTCATATGGATAGGTCAAGGATGTATGTCATGATGAAAAGGTGGATGGACACCACCCATACTTTCCACCTTCCATTCTAGGAGATGACTATCACTTCTCTTGACTTCGCGGCGATGACTGGCCTTTTATTTGATGGCCTTTCGGTTCTTTTCGATGATTGCTTCACTTGTCTAGTTTCGGATGAGAAGTCTGCCTATGTGCAAAATCTGTTAGGCATCCCCATCACCATGTAGGCCTAGAAATAGCTACTCCTATGATGACATTCATTAGTGGTGTACGTGATGGGATCCCACATATGTTGTTGGCATAGATTAGTTGGTTAGGTACTATCATCTTCGCAGATAACATGAACTCTATTGATCTGAGTGTCCTTTTAGCTCTTAGGGATGTTGATAAGATTATTTCCTATGCTTGGGGGTCTACTAGTCTAGCCTGTCTCTATTACAACATATACCTTTCTTCCAGTCGGAAAGAGAAGCTAGGCGAACATTAGCGACTGATCAAGGTATGACTTTCTGCCATTGTATTTTTATCATCTTTCTTTTTTGCACTTGTACTGATCTCTTCTTTATCTTTCTCAATCATATGTGGGTGTACAAATATGGATTTTTGCTGAGCCTGTTAGTGGATGGTCTGGGAGACGATGAGGATTCATTTCCTAGATCTAAAAAATGGGGCCGCAGCCACTACAACAGCTCGCACACTCACAATCTAGAGCGGCACCAATATTGGCTTAACCACTTGAATCCTGACAAGGTAAACAAAAGAAGTCATTAGTTCAAGAACAAACTTTGAGTTTATAGATACTTACCTTATTTTCTTGCAGGTCAACATTCTCCCTTGGGGGGTTTTGGAGAACTGCCCGGCTAATGTGGTCAGGGTAGTAGGCATGACTGGGAGGAGGCAGTTGCTTCGTTGTGCCACCCACTGACTTTGGTACTTGGGTGAGTTCGTCCATTAGTGGGAGCGAGGCCTAAAATATCAATATGTACCTCTTTCGCTTCCTACTATGGTGTTCGCCATCTTTTGAATTATCCCTAAAACCAACTAAAGAGAACAAAGGGTCAATGATTGAAGGGGGATGTACATAAAACTGCAAATGAAAAAAAATACCACATTTTCCTATTCAACAAACAAAATTCAAGTTTACTTAATGATAATAAAAGAATGAAAATCCTTCTCAAACATCACTAGTAAGACACAATTAAATCAAAAGAAAAAGATTAGATTTACCTCTATTTTTCATGATCTTAAGGAACAGTAGAAATTGGTTGCAACGCCATCGCCGTTTTCCCTCTCCTCTTTGCATTCACTATTGCCCATAACACATCATTTAACATTCTCCTCCCCATTTCTTCTCTCTCTCTTCCTTTGCCCAAAATTAGGTAGAAGAAAATAGAAGCGTTTACATTGGCTTTTTTGTTATTTTCATTAAAAAATAGGCGTATTTTTGCAGAGACTTAATTGGTCCTAAAATTTTGTCGTTTTTAGTGTTACCTTGTCAAAGTAGAATTGATAGTTAAGACTTGAGAGAAAAATAAAGTAGGTGTTCCATTTTCCACCTCTACTAAATCCTATCTCGACTTTTATAGATGGATGATCTTCCGCAACCTCTGTTCCTCGAGATCCTAACTTGACTCACCAATTCAGCCGATCTCGCTCGGTGCTGACTCATCTCCAAAACCTTTAACACTCTCTCTTGCGAGGTACGTTCAATTAACCTTGTATGCACCTTAACCATATATCTCAAATTGAAGTCACCGGAGACCAAAGACATAACCATGCCTTTCAAAACCATATTTAACAACCTAGTTTGCAATTCCTTAGCCCTAGAGTCCATCTCAATTGGCGTGGAGAAGTCGCTCGGTCTAATATCATACGACGACATTGAGGATAAGTATGACGATTTATATTTCATTGATGTGGAATTCGTGAAGGAGTGGTTGACTAGGGTTTGTGAGGAGCCGAGGTCATTGTCAATTTTGAATTTCTAGATTCAATCTTGTTGGAGACAGTCAGAGATTTTAGAGCTTGTTTCTTCTTTTTGTGAGTTATGAAAGAACTATTTCAATTAGCTATAATATTTTATTTATTTGTTTGTTTAATTATCTTTATTTATTTTAAACCAGCTAAAAATATTAGAACTTTTAACCTTATTGGCCTTTTCGGCTTTAGCTCTTCAGCAGAAATGGGTTCACCTAAGCCCATGTCAGGGTTTATCTATCCCACCTGCTCCAATCCCATGAAATATGCTATATGTTTATTTTTGTTAAAAAAAACTTATATTTATATTATACTTTTTAAGTCAAATGTTAAATTTCCCTTAAAAAAAAAACTTTATTACTAATTTTTGTTAAATATCATTAATGGTGATATATACATATTTTAACAACTTATAAAATGAACCAAATGATATTAAATAAAAAAAAAGCTTTTTCATTATATACTCACTTCACTTTTAAGTTAATAGTAAAAACTCAGACAAAAATAGCAAAACTTACTATAACTGAAAGAGATCCATAAGCTGGGAAAAGTGAAATTTTATAGGGTAGCATCTATTGAAGAGAAGGAAAAAAGAGAAGTTAGAGTAATGCATTCTTCCAATTAGTAAAATAAGTTCAACATGGTGCATAAAATAGAAAGTTATCAAATGCAACCATGAAAATCTCTCTCTTGTTTGAGTTCAGCATTCGACCTTGAAAGTTCTACTACACACATTCACCACAATGACTCATATTCCATCAATGATTTCTACATATTTTGGAGGAACAAAAAGGGAAAAACTATAGATGTAATCACTATTCATAATTTAACATATATAGTTTATTACTAAAAGTCTCCAAGTAGTACCACATTCTATAATCACATGTACAAGTATATAAGAAACACCCATCAGGGAATTCTTCTTCCTGTTTCTCTTTCGAAATTGAGCAGGCAAAAAGGATAAAAATACTTGCTACAATTATCTTTACACTGAATAGACAACAATAGAATCCATATATGTATAAATTCAAGCTTCTACACAACCATATACTAACTTTGATAGCTTGTAATAAGTGATACTTTCAACCTCAACTATCCCATAAAATATCTCGACAATTATTTTCCCTGGCAATAAAATGTTTGTGTTCCAAAACTCCTGTATGCTAATTTCTCAGCACAATCTTAACTGATTCTAACACTAGCCCAACATATTAGGCTTACTCTCTTACCCTCATTTAAATAACTATGGTTGCCAAAGTAGACGCTATCGGAGATCGAAACGTCTGTTGAGCCTTCCACACTCCCCATCTCTATCTAACTGTTGGACGATCAGATGTACACCGAGAAATGAGGTTGCTAGCAACCTTTGGATCAACTTCATGATGAATGAGTATTGTAACATCTGACAAGTTGTTGCATTTATCCAAGATAGTGAAAATGAACAATAAAGTAACAACAATATCATGTATCTCTAACTGTAGAATAATTTTCTTCAGCCCCGGCATTCTAGGCTTACTTTGCAAACCACTAACTAGAAAACATCCCTCCATGTTAGACCAAGCCCTAGACCCTAAAGTAAGTAAGCTCACATTTGGGAACACATCAAACAATATGTCAAGGCTAAGCATAATCTTATCATTAGGTTCAACACATTTATGTGCTTCAATTGTCAGCCTCTTAATTGAATTATTAGGAGGAAATGAACATATGAGGCTACAAAGATTTGCAGATTCAAGCTGTAAGATTTTCAAATCAAAGAACTTTGTTACTTGGAACTTATTTGATTTCTGAATTGAAAGACAAAAATCAGACAATAATGGTGTTTCAAGGACAAAAGATCTTAGTTCAATACAATTTAGCTCAAGTTTCACAAGGTTGGGTGCAAAAATAACCAGAGAATGTGGAGCATTTGACACTGTCCATCAACATGTTCTAAGGTGAAAGTGATGGATCTTTAAGTCCTCTAACTCCTATCAAATTGAGAACTTGCAGATAAGGGAAGCAATGATTAATCTTGCTTAGGTCTTCATCATCTAGTCTTATTGACTCAAGTGTTAAACTTGTAAGTGTGGGCATTGAATTCAAACTAGCTATTGATAGCCAATCAGTCATCACCTCAAGTTCACAAAGGCTATGGCATGTATATGCAGAAACAAGTGTAAGTTCCATACATTAACAAAATGCAGTCATTCCAAAAGGTGTTTTACAATAATAATAATCATAGTTATTAAACCCGGCCCGGACATCAACCCGGTCTATAAGCCGGGTTGACGGGTCAGTGGTTCAACCACCGGGTCAATAGTTGAACTGGTGGATCAATATAATTAATTAAATATATAATTAATTATTTTATATAATAAAATAAATATAAAATATTAAAAGATTTAGGAGTAGTTAAATTTTCACTGAAAAGTAAAAATTAACAAACTAAATATTTCAGTTTACAAACATAAAAAAAAAAAACATAAATAAGTCCATTAGATATTTCATGTATCTTTAAATTATTGGTATATTTCATTATATATTAATTTAAGAATTAAATATAATTAAATTATTAAATTTTAGAGATTAAAATTAATTTAACATTAAGAATTAAAATAAAATGAAAATTTTCTAATTTTTACAATACAGAAGGAAAATACAAAATGATTAAAGAAATCTTCAAAAATGAAAATAAAAGTGCACATCATAATAATTTATCCAAACATGCTAGGAAATAATTTATTTGCTAACTTATATTTATTATAAAGAAAAATATATGAAAAACATGCAAACAAGTAATACCATCTTTGTCTCGATATCCATTGGAGACATGAAAACATATAAACAAGAGCAAGTTATAGTGAAAAAAAAAAAAAAAAAAATTTGAAAATTGTGAAATCACCGGGTCACTAGCTTGGTCACCGGTTCAACCACTCGGGTCACATGGTTTTTTATGGGTCAATTGTAAATTCGGTTTGATTACAAACTTGGCCAGGTTTAGTGCCCGTGTCACCGGTTCAACCGCTCTGGCTGGTCCGGGTTTAATAACAATGATAATAATTCAAATTAAAATATAGTTCCTAAAGGAAAAAAAAAACTGATGTAAAATGATGGGTAAGTCCAAAGTTAATACTCCTCTTTGAAAACCCAAATTCCGCAATAATTTAATTTAATTGAACTATTTTGCTAATTTTCATTTTAGAAGGATGCAATTGATATAATTCAATTCTTTCCCATATGAAAAGCTATGATTTTGAAGTAATTACAAATAATGTCATTTTAAGTTTAATTTTTGCAAGAATTCTATTTAGTTAGGCTAGGTCCATAGTCAAATTACAAAACTTTTTAATTCTCCTGGAGTTCTAATATTCTTAGCTAGTTTAAAACAAATAAAGGTAATTAAACAAACAAATAAATAAACTATTATAGTTAATTGAAATAGTTCTTTCATAACTCACAAAAAGAAGAAACAAATGCCAAAATCTCATCGTCTTCAACAAGATTGAATCCAAAAATTCAAAATTGACAATGATCTCGGCTCTCCACAAACCCTAGGCAACCACTCCTTCACGAATTCCACATTAGTCAAATACAAATCGTCAAACTTGTCCTCAATGTCGTCGTACGATATTAGACCGAGCGACTTCTCCAAGCCAATCGAGATGGACTCTAAGGCTAAGGAATTGCGAACCAGGTTATTAAATATGGTCTTGAAAGTCGTGGTTATGTCTTTGGTCTCTGATTGTAGGGGTTTTTATGGGGAAGGAAACTTCTTTTGTTGGTTAGGTCAGCTCAGACTCCATTTTTGCCTCTTGTCAGGACATAAATGAGAGCCCGGCAGGAGAGAATCCCAGTAAAAGAATTTTTTAAGAGAAAATGGTTGGAGATTGAACTTAGTGGTAGGCTTCTGCCATAGGTATATCCTATGTTTATCATTGCTCAGTGAAGTCTGATTTGAGCCCTGGTCAAGAGCCTAGGCATAAAACGAAAGAGATTTTTTCTTCATAAATCGACTTGGTTAAACTCAACTCATGATAGATTATATCTCAAATCTCAACAAAGAAATGAAAGCATAACTCTTTGCTCTTGTTGTCAGTGAAAGAATTTCCAGCTAGCGCACCATAATCATAGTGACTGGTCAAGTCATGAAACTTAGTCATTTTGATCGAAAAAGCTAAGTGCTAAAAAAATCAACTTTGTATTGTTTCTGATTATTACTTCTTTATCTCCTCGAAAGATTAAATCCCACCACTGAGTTTCACTGATCACTAGAGATATAGCACAAAGTTAAAGGTACAGAAAACAGGGTACATACATACATAAAAGTACAACAGCTCCCAAACATGTAAGTTACTACAAGAACTGTAACATACCAACATTAGGAAGTTATATTTTTTCAAGAAACATAGTTACCAAAGGTGCAACATTAACTAACTAGTAAGTAATGCACAAATGGCACATGACGGAATGAAAATGTAGATGCTAATAGTGTAAAGTAATAATAATAGCAACACATTTTTTTTGTGCCATGCAGATGCTGCTAGTGTAATATCTAATCATGAATGAATTTTTGCTGCATCATCAAAAATTAAAAGGAGCACATAAGATAATTCTAATGTACTTGTTGGAGCCATACACCCCAAGCATCTAGATCTCATTTATTGACAAAAGCTTTAGGCCACAGTTATAGGCTTTCAATTGTAGTCAAACCTGAGGTTTTCATTATGGAGATTGTTTATTTTCTCAAAGTATGCTTATAAGTATATCAATTGTAATCAAGTGTGATTTTTGTTAGTTTGTAAGACCCAATGGTTGATATTATTTTTACGCCATCATCATACATGCATACAACTGATTTAACTGGAAAAATTATCATTAGGATTTTGTTTACCTAGCAGCCAGCCATTATTTTAATTTCCATAACAAATCTGCTTTAAGTTCCTAGTTTTGCCTATAAAATATTTAATTCAATTAGCTTCCTAAATGTGGAGCAACTGCTTTTCTTTGGATAGTTAAAAGCAAGACAACTAACTCTGCTTCAAGAGATATAATCAAATAATTAAATCAGTATCATTACCAATTTCACTTGTTGGAGACACATCAAAACAATTCTCATGTTGAAGTTGGTATTATGCAAGTGGAGTTCAATTAAGAGTAAAATTTCTTTTGAATAATTGGCATTAAAAAAAAATCCCTAAAACCAACTAAAGAGAATAAGGGGTCAATGATTGAAGGGGGATGGACATAAAACTGCAAAAAAAAAAAAAAAAAAAAAAACCACCTTTTTCCTATTCAACAAACAAAATTCAAGTTTACTTAATGATAATAAAAGAATGAAAATCCTTCTCAAACAAACATCACTAGTAAGACAACTAAATCAAAAGAAAAATATTAGATTTACCTCCATGGTTCATGATCTTGAGGAAGGAAGACATGACTGTAGAAATTGATTGCAACTCCACCGCCGCTTTCCCTTTTCTCTTTGCATTCACTATTGCCCATAATGCATCATTCAATATTCTCCTTCCCATTTCTTCTCTCTCTCTCTTCTTTTTCCCAAAATTAGGTAGAAGAAAATACAAGGGTTTACCTTGGCTTTTTTGTTATTTTCATAAAAAAATATGCGTATTTTTGTGAAGACTTAATTACTCCTAAAAAAGTGCCGTTTTTAGTGTTATCTTGTCTAAGTGGAATTGATAGTTAAGACTTAAGATAAAAATAAAGTGGGAGTTTCATTTTTCACCTCTACAAAATCCTATCTCTACTTACATGGATGGATGATCTGTTGCCACCTATTCTCCTCGAGATCCTAACTTGACTCACCGATTCAACCAATCTTGCTCGATGCCGACTTATCTCCAAAACTTTAATGCTCTCTTTCGCGAGGTACGATCAATTAACCTTGTATGGACCTTAACCAGATATCTCAAATTGAGGTCACTGAAGACCAAAGACATAACCACACCTTTTAAGACCTTATTTAATAACCTAGTTCAAAATTCTTTAGCCCTAGAGTCCATCTTGATTGGCGTGGAGAAGTCGATCGGTCTAATATCGTACAACGACGTTGAGGATGAGTCTGACGATTTGTATTTGACTGATGTGGAATTCGTGAAGGAGTGGTTGCCTAGGGTTTTTATGGAGCTGAGGTCATTGTCAATTTTGGATTTTTGGATTCAATCTTGTTGGAGACGATCATAGATTTTGGTGCTTGTTTCTTCTTTTTGTGTTTTGTGAAAGAACTATTTCAATTAGCTGTAATAGTTTATTGATTTATTTTTTTAATTACCTTTATTTATTTTAAACCAGCTAAGAATATTAGAACTTTAGGAGAATTAAATTTTTTTGTAATTTGACTATGGACCTAACCTAACTAAATAGAATTCTTGCAAAAATAAAACTTAAAATGACCTGATTTGTAATTACTTCAAAATCATAGCTTTTCATATGGGAAAGAATTGAATTCTATCAATTGCGTCCTTCCAAAACCAAAATTAGCAAAATAGTTCAATTGAATTGCATTTTTGTAGATTTTGGGTTTCCAAAGAGGGGTATTAACTTTGGACTTACCCATCATTTTACATCAGTTATTTTTTTTTTCCTTTAGGAACTGTATTTTGATTTAGTAACCTATTTCACAAATTGAACAATTAAATATAAAGATAATTGCGAGTCTAGAATAAAGGAAATAAAAACGACATGTAGTGATAAAAGAGTGATTGGATATTTGAGGACTTATCGGTGATGGAAGAGCGAACGTAAGGTGCAGGAGGGTTTAAGCAGTTTGCTTCTTTGAATGAAGTTGAGGTGTTGATTTTATACTCCTTCAAAACCCTAATCGTTGATGTATCGAAACGCATTGTTTTATCAACTCTTATGTACAACTTCTAACCTTATTGGCCTTTTTGGCTTTAGCTCTTCAGCAGAAATGGGTTCACGCAAGCCTATGTCAGGGGTATGTTGTATGTTTATTTTTGTTAAAAAAAAAACTTATATTTATATTATACTTTTTAAGTCAAATGTTAAATTTCCCTTTAAAAAAAAATTTATTACTAATTTTTGTTAAATATCTTTAATGGTGATATATACATATTTTAATAACTTATAAAATGAACAAAATGATGAAAAAAGAAGCTTTTTCGGGTAAATAGTCTTTTTGGTACCAAACTTTACATTTTATTTGAAATTGGTACCAAATCTTTAATTTTTTTCTTTTTGATACCAAAACTTCAATTTTTCTTTCAGGTAATGGTACCAATTGGGAATCCGATCAAATTTTGTTGACATAGACGCCGGAGCACTACATCAGCTTGATACTAAGCATCCATGTCATTGCCTAATCACATTATGATGACATTTCGGCGTTCAAGTCAACAATCGGATTTTCAATGGGTACCATTTTCTAAAAGAAAAATTGAAATTTTGGTACCAAAAAGAAAAAAATTAAAGATTTAGTACCAATTTGAAACATAGTGCAAAGTTTTGGCACCAAAAAGAAAAAAATTAAAGATTTGGTACCAATTTGAAATATAGTGCAAAGTTTTGGTACTAAAAGAACTATTTACCCA
>CATKHJ010306264.1:0-28464 GCA_949750685.1 Vernicia montana
ATTTTAATTTTACGAGAATTTTAGAATAAGTTTTTCAGGAACTATATTTACTTAATTAAAATCAAATAATAATATTTCATTAAACAACAATAATAAAATTATTACCATAAAAATAATAATCATATTTCATGGAGAATTGTAGAGACCTAGTATTGTCAATCTACATGATATCTATTGCATATAAATAATAAACATTAAT
Organism: Vernicia montana; assembly: GCA_949750685.1. Classification (NCBI taxonomy): domain Eukaryota; kingdom Viridiplantae; phylum Streptophyta; class Magnoliopsida; order Malpighiales; family Euphorbiaceae; genus Vernicia; species Vernicia montana. The sequence continues at coordinate 200 of CATKHJ010306264.1, forward strand.
ATATTTACCTGGTATTTATATGCATATTTATTTCGTCTTTATTGCATTCGTCATAGAATTGTTGATCTGATGATAAATCGGCTTTGTTGTTGTTGTGCACATATGTTGTGCACATGTAATTTCTTATCACTTTGCCAATTAGAAGATAAATTAAAAAAATAAAATTAGTTCAAAAGAATAGTAGACCGAAATCGTGCAGATAACGTATTGTAAATCGGCTTATTAGCACAGCAGATTAAAGGCAATAACAAAGAATATAAAACAATAAAGTAAAGAGAATGAAAAAGAGAGATAAAATATATAGAGAGAAAAGAGCTCCAAACTCTTATTATTAAATTAACTCTAACTTCCTTTATATAGAGGAATAGTTAGGATTTAGTGTATATAATATTATTGAAATAGCCCTATACTATAATCTCTCTAAAATATATATTCAAAAATGTTTAAGTAATATCCACATATAATAATTTATCTATAACATATTTTGCATAAATACTTGATTTTTGAGCTATTAATCAAATGCTATATTTTTTTAAACATTAGGGAGGATGGTTATTGTGTTAAAGTAAAATAACTAAACATTCAGAGGCCAAAAACAAAAAAAAAAAAATAATAAAATTTGGGAATTCATACAAATAACTAAAATAATTGGGGTTTGATATAAATAAAAATTATGTACCCGCGTTGTCTTGCTACGTCAAGAACTTAAAACTGTTAAACCCCTACTTCCCGGTCTCTTGAAACTCCCAAAACCCTAAAGTCTCGATCTTCACAAAGAATGGCAGAACCGAGTCAGCTGACTCAACATATAGAATCGTATGTTGACTCGTCCCGCTCCACGACTCAGCAGGTTCAAGGCTCATCCTCCTCTTATTCGCACTAATTCCTTAAATTTTGAATTTCAATTTGGTTTATGAGTTCCTTAGAAAATTGCTTTTGAACCCAAATTGTTCAGTTATTTATTGTTTACTAGTTGATAGTGAGTAGATTTTGTTGAATTGAGAATTCAATGTTGCTACATTGTCTAATTTACTTCTAAAAAAATTGTAAAAACCTAAATTTTTTTATTTATTGATTGTGTGCGTGTTTGTTTAATACTATATTTTGCTAATTTTAAGACTAGCTTTAGTGTATGCTTAATTCATGTGTTAACTACAGGCTGCAAGTTTGGATGCAATTGTTTCCCTCTTGAAGGATGATGCATTAACTATAGGATCATTGGTATACTTACCTACTTATTATCAATCTATGTGCCTTAACTGTACTGGTACCTGTATTATATACTTTTACTCTTTTTGAAAACTTAGGTTAAGGAGATGGAGATGTATTTGACTACTACGGATGACATATTACGTGCAAGAGGTACCTTTTCTTATCTTTATGTAGGTAACTTAGATGTTGATTGATATTGTAAATTTAAATGAAAGTTTATGGGCTAGCAATTCTATCTGCAAAGTGGTTCTCACTTAAATTACTGTAGTACAGTTGCATGTCTAGTCTCTACTTATGTTGCACGGAAACTCTTAGGAGGTCGTGTTTTCGCGTTTCGGAAACGTTTCTTTATTGCAAACTCATGGAAACTTGTCTGAAACGTTTCGAGTACGTTTTCGTAATTTGAAAAAGTTGGAAACTCGTTTCCATAAATAGAAATCCGTTTCCAAGTTAAAAAAAAAAAAAAAAAAAAAAGAGTCAGTTCGCCCAGGTCAACCCCTAAACAAAAATATCCACTCCCAACTTCATTTTTCCTTATATGTATAATAATAATAATAATAATAATAATAATAATAATAATAATAATTATTATTATTATTGTTATATTAATTATTATTATATATATATTTATAAATTATTATTATTTTTAGTATATATTATAAATATATTTATAATTATATATATATATATATATATAAATTATTATATTTTTTGTATATATATAAATTAATATTTATAAATATACCCATATATTTTTTTATATTTACGCGTTTCTCTCATGTTTCGTGTCCTATATTTTTAGAAATTACCGTTTTCACGTTTCCGTTTCCCTGTTTCCTCGTTTTCCATTTCCTATTTCCGTGCAACCTAGGTCTCCACTTTAGAACATGGTACACTTGTACACTTGTAAGATCATTTTGGGTTATGGGTACCTGCAGATGGGAAGGGGGAGAAGGCGGTGGAATCAGAAAATGAAAACTTATTTTGCATTTTTTATAACCTCTTGCAATGGTTTCCTTCTTAGGTATCCTTCTAATTGGAGAAGCTCTTGTGTGTCTTACATCTATGAAACTAGATAATTCGACTGTACATAGCTTGGTAACATTCTTCACAGAGCGATTGGTGAGTTTGGCTTTATTATTCAGCAAAACAATTTTCATGGGAGTGCCTATACTATGGAATATTCTACATTTTTATCATGTTTTAGTCAAACTCTAATGTTTTTGAAATAATCTGCTGTCCTTGTGTTTCACATCTGTTACTATATATTCTTTTTTACTCATGTATTTCATGATAATAGTGGGTATCATATATTTTTGTAATATAATTTTGTAATTTTTATCAATGGCTGTTGTTTAACTTCTTTCATTGAGTTTAAATTTTTCTTCCTGCTGAGTTTTGATGTTTATCTGAAGCCTTTCTTTGAGCATCTTGGTGGTGTGAATTAATTATTATTATTATTTAAGGAGGCTTGAAAAATATATGCTGTTTGGAGGCTTCATGTCTTCATGGCACAATACAAAATCCAAATTGTTGTTTGTTTGATTGTCAGAAATAGGATCATAGATGATAGATTTTATAATTGTAAGGAGGGGATAACTGTGTATTACCTTCCTGTGTCAAACTTATTTATTTGAGCTTCAGATAATGTTTTTCTATTATTTTCTTGCATGGTATTTGGTTATTCAAAGCAAGGAGGGTATTTTTCTGGGTGGTGGTTAGGTATGCTGAATCAGGGGATTTGAATCTGGAATCTAGATGGTTGTCTGTTCTGTTCCTTTTGGAAGAATATAATACCAAAATTGTGAGACTCCTTTCTTCAGTTTAAGGTATATCTAAATGAGGCTGACTTGAGGAAGCAAGCCTAGAGGAGCATGCCTTTCTCAGTTTAGTTGATACTGTATATCAAGAACCACTGATATTAATTAGCATATGAGGAGTTCATTCATAAATGAATTGCAAAATGAATCAATGGACTGAGTGCTAACTATCATTTTTACCTTTGAACGTTTATTTTGGACTAGAAAATTTTGAAAAAAACCTTTTGACTTATATTTATTTTTTATTTTTATCATTATGAGAATCAATACTACTACTTTTTGTCTGGGAGTTTCCATATTTGAAAAAAAGAACCTGAGGCATATTGCTCAAACCATTGGGCCAGTACTCGATGAAGCTTTTCCCTAGGGAGGATGCCTAATATTTACAACACTTTGGTAGTTAAGAGTTGAGATACCATTAGTCAAGAATTCAATGTGACTTGTGAAGTAAAACAATTATTAGGAAATAATTGAGTTCAGGCTGTAGCTATGAGTTCTTTTGATGGTCTAATGAGAGGAATGGAAATGTTGGTGCAAGAGCTCCTCTAAATGTTCCAGTTTGTGGGGTGAGATAGAGTCTCTGAAAGGTTCAAATTTGAACATTAGGATCCTGATTCCTGAATACCAAAGGAACTGCTGTTTGCATTATTAAAGGTATTGATCTGGTAATTTTAAAACTGGTATGGGCTTTTTGGAGTTAAAGTTAAACCAATCACAAAAGAGTTTTGAGGGTGAAAACCTTTTGTTCATGCCCATCTAGTAATATTTGGGTACGTCTGAAATAACTGTACTTACCTCAGTCACGGCCTTGAGGAGTTCAGAATCTTGTCAATCTTTTTATCTGGAAGATAAAATTTCTGTTTCTCATATCAGGGGTGTTGAGAAAGAAATATTCTTTAGGCTAGGATCGTTAACAATTGCAATTCCAGGGATGGTTAGCACACTTCTGCACATAGGATTTTGAAAGCATGGCAATCGGTAAGTCCTGGTTACTTGCCTGATTTGTCTTTTATTTCAACTTTGGTATCTTCTGTTCTAGTTATTATTATTGTATAATAATCCCTTGATTTTTATTTCATATGTAAAGTCCTAGTCATTTTGGAAATAATTTCATTCTTTAGATTGTAACTATTCCAACATGCTGCGTGCTGATTAATATGGCTTTACGTTCTGAAGCCCTTTTTTTATATTATTTTTTTATATTTTTATGTCTTGATGATATATTGATTACTTTATCTTGACTTAATTACATCAAAATTATATACATGATATTATACTTAATCAGGCAGATTGGAGAGCTTTACGTGGTGCACTTGTTGGTTGCTTGGCACTGATGAGGAGGAAAAATAGTGGCAAGGTCACTGGCACTGATGCCAAAGCCATTGCTGAGTCTTATTTACAGAATTTGCAGGTGCAGTCTCTGGCACAGCATGACAGGAAGGTAGGTGCATTTATATTGGTGATGTTAGTTTCAACTCATATAAATATTTGGAGAGATTTCTTCCATGGAAAAACTTTATACCAATTACTGTTTAGCCAATTTCCAGTTGAGATTTCAGCGGTTGGACTTTACCTTTAAATTCATCTTGCAGCTTTGCTTTGAACTTCTGGAGTGCCTACTAGAACATTATCCTGTTGATGTTGCTTCGATGGTATTACTCTGTCTTACTTTCCCTCAACTCATACTTTCAAGTGATTGGCTCTGTCTATTCACATGTGATTGCATACATTATGGAAGTAGAAATTATTTGTATATAAGATAAAATGACATGTCCTGAACCATGTCCATCTATTATTGAAATGTAATGAGGTTTGGAGAATATCATTGAAAATTCTGAAGGATTGAAAGATATGATTCTTTAGGTTTAAATGATATCTTTGTAGCAAGATGGCTGTGCAGGATAAAGTTTGCATGATATGCAAAATATCCATTAAACTCGTTTTTATGTTTGAAGAATTGATGCTTATACCTTTGAAAATAGATTTTAGTTCCAAATTACTATGATGATCCCTTTCTCCACATTCACACTGTAAATGCAACCAGAAGTGCATTTTTGAAGATCTATAGTAGAATGAGATTTAAATAGGATTGACTTGGAAATTGAGATAAAGAACTTTGTGATTCTAAAAGTGGTCCAGCCTCTAGTCAGTTTTCAACCTTGTCTTTTTAGATGCCTGTACAATTTTCAGAATGGTATTGATGCTGGTTTTATTCCATTAATGGATTTAACCCACTGCAATTTTGCTTTATGTGCATGTGAATTGCGGCCCTTTCTCTCTTTCCATCTCAATTTGTCTCATTTTTTAGTTGATGCTTTCATCATGTTCCATCCCTCTTGTATTCTCATGTTGATTACATTATTGATTCTGGCTTAGGGAGAGGACCTTATTTATGGAGTCTGTGAAGCTATTGATGGTGAAAAGGATCCTCAATGCCTAATACTAACATTTCACATTGTGGAGCTGCTGGTGCAACTATTTACTGATCCTTCTGGTCCAATTTCAAGTTTTGCTGGTGACCTTTTTGGCATTTTGGGCTGTTACTTTCCCATTCATTTTACTCATGTAAGTTCAGTGAACCCTCTCCCTGTCAGTTCTCTGATTGTATTTTGTGCACTTGCCTAAGCTTTTTAAGTCAGCGTACTCTCTCCCTGTCAGTACTATGATTGTATTTTGTGCACTTGCCTAAGTTTTTCTCTTTAACATTTGCCACAAGTATGAAATCAAAGATTTCATCATGTATTTATCATAATGGAATTGTTTACTAACCTTGTTTCAAGTAGAATGTTTTTAGCCTTCCCATCTAAATGACAAGTAATGCATGTTTTGAACCTCGTGTTTTTTGCTTGGATGTTCAGGCTGCTTCTCATATTTATATATTTATTCTTTTATCATCTTGGGTTGAGTGTCTGTGGCGAAGTTTAAAAGTTCAAGGCATTATTGTGGTGTTGAAACTTTTTTTTTTTTTTCAATAATTTCCTTAGTTATCTTTAGTTGTATTCTTAATAAGATGGTTACTTGGTGGGTCAGAAATATGCATGAATGCATATTTGTATCTGGTACTACAAAAGTTATAGTATTTGTTTTTGTATTGTCATGATTGGTTTTCAGTGCTGAATGAAAATGTTTGCAATAATTTATTGGCCATTATTGCATAGTTCATTATTCAGCATCATGTTGTTTGTGAGAACCACTTCACTTATTGTTACTTTTTTTATTTATTTATCATTATGGTTATACTAAAGCATAGGCAATCTTGTCTTTTCAGTAATGATCTGTTATTCTAGATCACAATAATAATGCTAATGTATAGGCAATCGTGTCTTTTTCAGTAATGATCTGTTATTCTTCTTCTTCTCCTCCTTCTTCTTCTTCTTCTTTTTTTAAGCTTCAAGTAGGTGCAAAATTCAAATATTGAATTTCTGAGGGACTTTCTGCAAAAGGGTAGGATGTGCTTCCAGTCTTCTGATTTCCACATCAGTATATGAGATCAGAGATTTCAACCACTAATTTTTATCTTCTAAAATTAGGATAAAACACTGATCTTCGTTCTTTTACTTTCTGCAAAATCCTGATTTCCGGTTTACCATATATCCATGCAAAATAATTTTGTTTTCCTTTAGGATACCTATTTCCTTAGCTGCTAAAGTCTTTTTGATGTCATACTAGGCATGAAGAATTGAACCCCAAATTCAAAGGAATTTTTTAAAATTTCTTTCAAGGGAAAAGGGCAGGAGAGCTCTGGTGGACAGGTGAGGGCTACCTGTGCTTTATGTTGCTCTGCCATTGGACTGGAAAAATAAAAGTAATTTTTTTATATGATGAGATTGAATGTTACAAAGAAAGAGTTCATTCAAACTGACGAGGTTTAGAACTCCAGATTTAAGGTCAAAGTTTGGCAACTTATCAATTAGAATCATGTCATGCTAGCTTTTGGAAGGTTTACCTGTTTGAAACACTTTGACAATTTTGACTTCTGCTTCAGCTACTGTTATTATGAAAGTTAAGTTAATTGATGGAAGTTTGCATAATATCAAAATTGAAACATCAATTTGAGTCATATATATAAGGTGTACTTTTGAAACTGGAATTTGTCTCTGGAAATTTGTGAAAAGAATATGCAATTTTGAGTCTATCAATTATGAAAGTTTTAGCTTGACCAGAGGGGAAAGGAAGTAATGTAGTTTGTTGCCTTTTGACTATGGCATTGTGATGGGCTTATGAGGTAAAAACCAAAGGGGTGAGCAATTCCCTGATTAAGATTCTATGGTTTTCCAGATTTAGAATATCAAATAGTTGATCCATCCTCATTTCAGAATGTCCTTGTTGATCCAAATATGAATTTCACATGGCTTTATGGTTAGGATTTCACAGAAAGGATTTGGAGTCAGAGAGACAATTCTTAAATCAGGCAATAGCTGTAGCAGAAAAAGTGAAAATTTAGTGGTACTTTTAGGCTTTTAGCCATGCTCCTTTCTATGTTATTTTGGGGCCAGTTTGATATTTTCACCTACAAAAAGCTGCTTGATTTTTTCGGCAGATGCTGAAAATAAACTCCAACATATGATGTTTTTTGAGAGTGTATTGCAAAGGGCCAATTTGATGGCATATACCACCTTATTTCCAATACAAAAAGTCCTGGATCAAAACCCATGTCGGGTTATGATCTTCAATATGGAATATCTTCACAAAGAAACGGGAGAAAAATAAAAATTATTGCAATTTGGATACATTTATTCTTTGCAACCATTGGTAACCTATGAGTGTTGGTTTAAGAATGAGCTTTATTGCTTATGCCCCTTCTAGTTGCTCTGGTAGTAAATTTGATCATTTGCCTTTCGGACTGATTGTTTTATTGCCTTGTACTTGTAGTATAATTACTTGTTCTTTTCTGTTGCAATATGGTCTTGCATGTTGATTTATCATATACAATGTTTTCTTTCTTTGATGTTCCAGCCAAAAGCTGAGGATATTGATGTGAAAAGGGATGATCTCTCTAGGGCATTGATGGTATGTATTGTAGTTCTTTGTCTAAACTTTTGATACCTTATTACAGATTTATGCTTTAACTTGTTATGTACCTATTACTTATGTAGAGCTTCTTTGTTGATTTCTGTTAAATGTTTATTGTCATGTAAAGTGCAAGGTATCAAAAGTAATACAATTAGTTTATGCTTGTAATTTTCCTGTGCTCTATTGTTCTAGAGTTAAACCTTGTTATATATTTTTGACTTACAGGCAGAGCTTATTTAGAGATTTTCCATTAATTGTTTACTTATCTCTTTTATATTTCATGATACATATAGGTGCAAGGATAGCTAGGTATATATATGATCTATGGATTTCTTCTTATTTCTAGTATCAATCATACCTTGTTCAATTTTTGAGGCTTTGCTTGGATGGTGTTTTTCATCATTGAAACTAGATGGTATTAGCATAATGTAGTAATCATTCACTACTAAGTGGTGGAATAAATATAATGGGTTCCTGTAAGATGATGTAAATTGTCAATCAAAGTTGTAGCCACATAAAGATACTTGGGAAGAGTATATTAATATCTAAAGTATTCTCTTCCCTCTTGTTACCGGTTCAGTTTTCCCTCTAAAATAATTTGGTTATTTCAATTTTGCTAAATTTTTAACCAAACTGAAGCAACTGATGCTCACCCCTACTTGAAACAATATATTATTGATGAAACAAAAAACATATAAGAAATAAGATCTTGTTGGCATGGCTAAGCAAAGAAATAAGTTTTGTGGCATGGACAAACATAAATAATGGTGAGATATGGTTTCATAGAAAAGCAAGTGACGCTCTAAGTTATTGTACTTGTGCGATCAATTTTCCTATGCACCCCAAATATCTGAAATTGTCAAAAAATAATTTCCATGAAACAATTGGAGCCCTAATAAGAAAAGATAAATAATGTGAAAAAGGCACAAGGCTTGTTTATTCAATGATGTTTTATATACTGTATTTGATGTTTTGTATACTTGATTATGTAAGAACTAACAGAATCCATCTTGGAATTGTGACATTCTATTTATTGTTGTATCTTGAATATGTTTCTTCTTCCCCTTTAACAGCTCGCATTTTCATGCACACCACTGTTTGAGCCATTTGCCATGCCATTGCTCCTAGAGAAACTTTCTTCCTCCCTGCCATCTGCAAAGGTCAGTTCTATTGACTTTTTGTCAAATTCTGGCTCACAGTAGTATTGCAATGAGCATGACTTTTATGCTGGAGGAATGTGCCTTGTAAGTTGATAGGTGAATTTGTGCTCTCCCAGGTTGATTCTTTGAAGTATCTTAGCTACTGCACGCTGAAGTTTGGAGCAGACAGAATAGCAAAACATGCTGAAGCTATCTGGTCTTCATTGAAAGATGCAATATATAGCTCAGGAGAAGATCCCCTGCCAACCTTCAATTCAGAATCACTAGATGATTCTGATTTTAAGAAGAATGAAATAACAGAAGAAGCTTTAGGACTACTGGAGAAGCTTATTCTCCAAAATAATGATTTGTTCTTAAGTATGGTTATTGATGATGAAGAGATGACCATTATTTTCAACACGATCACTAGTTACAAGAGTTACAATGAAATTCCCTTGCAAAGCAAGCAGAAACTGCACATAGTTGGTCGTATCCTTTATGTATCAGCAAAAGCTTCTGTTTCTTCCTGCAATAGAATATTTGAAAGTTTTTTCCCCCGCCTGATGGAAGCTTTGGGGTGTTCAGTTGAAACGACATCTGGAGCTGACCATTTGAATGACAATTGTGTAAACTCCAAACAACCTAATTATGGATCATTTTATCTCTGCGTTCAAATTCTTGGAGCATGTAGAGATTTGGTCACAAGTTCTGAGAATCTCACATCTCAATGTATATCTGCAAATGAGACATGCTGCAGTTTGCTTCAGAGCTTTTCTTCTTCTTTAACCAAGATCTTCAGTTCTACTTTATCAACATGTACTAATGGACCTGATCATAATGCTGATATGTATCTTGGAGGTAATTACTTTCACAAATACAAAGAATTTTGGATGCTAAAGTCATCCCTGCACCTTTGATTTTGCAGTGCTATAGATATATTTTCATGCGCCTGCCCACTTTTGTGTATTTGTTCATTTAAATTTGCTGTGCACTTATTGATGTGATAAACATTTAGGATGTGGATATTTTTTGTGGATGTGCACGTGCGCTTAATTATATAGTTTTGGATTTTGATTTTTTTTTTTTACCCCTTGATAAACTTGCTTATTGATAACTCTTGAAGAAATGTGGGTACAAGTGGCTGGGAATGTGTCTAACTTACTTTGGTTGGTCCCCAAATCTTCCTACTTGGGGCAATTGCTAACTTGTTTAAGGTTTTTAATACTCTTTGCCTGTACCCATGGCTGAATTGAAGTTTTCATTGCATTCAATGCAAATTCTAAACTCTTATTCTAGAGGAGCAAGCTTTCTTTCAGATCTCAAAAAAATGAGGGCAAGGGAAGGATATTTTATGGTCACTGAACAAGGGGAATATAATTCCTCAAACTAGATGATGATTGATCTTTCTGCTCCCTAATTTGATTGATCTTTCTGCTCCCTAATTGCTTGTGACGTCCAACGAGTCAGAGTAGTAAGTTGTCCATTTTAGGGTGTCTCTGTGCAGTACACCCATATATCTTCTGGTGTTTTAAATTAATGGTTTGGCTGGTACCTACTGACTGATGCCCTGCTATTCTCAAAAGGGAAAACATGCATTAGTATCTGTGGGGCACAATTATCCCCAGGTGAGATCTAGCATTTGATTGGTTTTACATGATGTAAATTTGGACATGCTACTGTTTCTTGATTTGAGATGTGATGCTAATAGTAGATGTGATGTAAATCCACTCTTTCTTTTATTAATTTTTCTTTCAACCATTAGCAACTTTTGTTGATTATAATGAAAATCAAACATCAGAATTTGATATATTGATTTTAATATTTGAATTTGTATGCAGTGAAGGGTTTGCAGATATTGGCAACATTCCCTGGAGACCATTTGTTAATATCAAAGTGGGCATTTGACAATATCTTGATGACATTCATATCAATTGTCACTGTGGATTTCAACAAGACATTGTTGTGGAAACAGGTTTTGAAGGCACTGGTGTACATTTGCTCATTTATTCAAGGGCGCAATCAATCTGAGATGGCAATTAGATATATGGATATTATTGTTGACAAGATCATTATGTTGGCATTATCTGCTGATTTTAGTATGCCATGGCCACTGAAACTGACAGCCATCTCTAGCATTGGCACAAGTGGGCAGAAATATATGCTGAAAATTGTTTTAGGGCTGGAAGAAGCTATACATGCCAATCTAGCCGAGTTTTATGTATGTATGGTCAATGATGTCTCTCCTCTCTATTTGTTAGTCTGGTTGTGTAAACTATTTATCTTATAAGAGCTCTGGGAATGTCCCCATTGAAAGATGATAACAGTTCAACACTCTTATGTCCAGTCCATTGATGTGCTAATATTCTTCACATGTGCACTTAAATGTTGAAGATGTCCACAGTTCAGATTTATTGAGCACCATCAATAGATTGTTTCAGAACAGCACTAACTTGGCTGCTGGGGACATTTCATGGGTTCTTTTTCTGTTGGCTTTAGTTTTTTTCTCCTTTCCAGGCTAATTTTTAATATCAAATTTCTTTGTTGTGTTTGCATAGGTTCAAGGAAATCAAAAGTCAGCAATGATCATACTTCAGCTTTTGGAATGTTATTCTAATGAGTTGCTCCCCTGGTATCCAACTACCTTGAATGTTCCTATTTTATTATTTGCTTGTATATTCTAGTTTGAGCTACAATATGTTCCAATGCTTCCTGCTAGTTGTGTTGATGTGCATGTTGATCTCTGCTGTATATAGTCTATTAGCTTCCAATTTCTTCAAGCATTGTAACATAAGTATGTTGTTTCAATTTACATTTTTTTTTTTTTTTTTTTTCCAATTGGTTGTTTGTGCACATCAAAGGTAACTTCAATGTAAGAAGGTTGAAATAAGGCCCTCCACACTCATTAAACATGATCATGTATTATTCTGTCTGTACTTTGTAATTCTTCTTTACTTTTAGGGCTTCAAAAGATAATGGTAAATATCCAAGTGACTCTATATAATTGCAACCGTAGAATGTGTTTGTATTTGCTGTTATAGTCCATTCAATTTTCTTTGATTAAAACACCATTTTTTTTTTAATTGTTCTCATAATGATCTAGATGAGAATATGTATCTAAGAATTGCCACTACTCCCACATCTTCCATGCATTGAGAATTATTTAGACACTGAAGGAAAATGGGCTATGTCTAGGTTTTTTAGAGCTACAACTTATATGTTTCCATTGCGAGGACCTTTGTTTTTTTTTTTTTTTCTCCCTCGATCTGTCTCGTATTATTTTTTTTTTTGGGGTGTTGGGGGGAGGTGTTGAAGTATTTAGGAATTTGGATGTGGGGGGTAATTTAGCATGCTTGTCTCCTGTTAATAACTTAATATGAAGCTTTATTTAATGGGCTCAGGATCCAGAAAAATGAAGGTTTTGAGGAAGTTCTGTTGCAATTTGTGGTCAACATGTGGAACCAAATTGAAAATTGTGTGGCTTTCAGCATTGGGGTCCATGAAAAAGTAGGTATCGGTGATGCTATTTTTATTTTTCTGAATTTCCTAGTAATTTCTATTTTCATGGCTAGTGGTGAGTGAAAAAGTTTCAGTTTATTTGTGCACTATAGACTTATAGTGGAGGTAAAAATATTCTAGTTTTTGTACTATGCAATATGGTGATAACAACTATTAATCTTATTGTCTTATCATCAGGAGCCTCTTAATGCAACAATGAATGTCATGAAGCTTGCTGTTGCATGCTGTTCAGTGGAAAGCCAGAACATAATAATTCACAAAGCTTATAGTGTGCTTTCGTCAAGCGTTTCTTTACCACTGAAGGAATTCAGTTCTATCATTCCATTCCAGCTGGAAAGGTTTGAACCTACCAAGGAAATGAACAAATTTTCCAGTAGAGATGAATGGATTCATTCATTATTTGCTTCGGTGATTATAGCATTGCGTCCTCAAGCACATATTCCAAATACAAGAATGGTATTGCATTTATTTACAGCTACTCTCCTTAAGGGTTATGTTACTGCAGCTCAAGCATTGGGTTCTCTAGTTAACAAATTGGATCTAAAGTCCAATACAGGAATTTCAGGTGATTGTACCTTTGAAGAAGCAATGGATATAATTTTTAGCACAATTTCGTTGAATTTTTTCGGCAATGGTTCTTTTGGGAAATGTGTTAGAACAGGCAATGGGGATGAGATGGGTCTCTCTAATTTTTGTCTTGGTGCTGCAAACAGTGCATTTCAAATGCATGCCCTTATTGGACTAGCTTGGATTGGGAAAGGTTTACTTATGCGAGGTCATGAAAAGGTTAAAGACATAACTATGGTTTTCCTAAAGTGCTTACTGTCAGATGGTGGAATTGGTGCTTTGCCATTGAAACAGGGATCATTAGAAAACAATTGCAATCAAGGGGTGAATCAGTCTCTGATAAAATCTGCAGCTGATGCATTTCAAATTCTTATGAGTGATTCTGAAATTTGTCTGAACCGGAAATTCCATGCAATAATAAAACCCCTTTACAAGCAACGGTTTTTCTCTAGTGTGATGCCCATCCTGCAGTCTTTGATAACCAAAGCTGATTCATCATGCTCACGGTACAGGCTCTTTCTTGAACTCATGAATTGTTTGTTTAGCTTACTGTTCATCTTGTAGCAGTGGTACTGTTGATTGAATGAATTCTGATGTGCAAGACAATTACAATGTGTTTGGATTGAATCAATGAGGAATTCATTTTATTTGCAAATGAATTTTATAAATATTTTCATTCATAAATGAATTCTCATGTTTGGTATCTTATCAAGTATAGAATTGATTTGGAAAGTCAACTAATATTAGTCAAGTCAAAGTAATGTCAACTTTGTAGCCTTTGTTAATTTAGAGTTTATTGGCAAAATATATGGATTTGCAAATGAATTCCATGAATATTATGGAATTCATTTATGCCAAACAAACTCTTAAGGATATTGTCAATGCCTTAATTTCATTGGTAATAATGCCCTTTTCCAGACAATCCAGAAAACTGGCTTTACTGTTGAAAAAGTATCTGTTCCATTTTACCTGATTGTTCATCTTTCATGCCCTATCATTTAGGGGTGATTTCTATTGCATTGTTGTAGTTTTATTTTATCTGAGATTCAAATACTGGCCTATGTGCTGTGTGTCAAAGCAATCTGCATGAATTGCTAATTTTAATTTCTCATCTTGAAATTTTAAGTAAGCTTGAGCTAAATTTTAACTTCCCATGATTTAAAGCAGATGTTATCAGTGCATAATGTATCCATAATGATGTAATTGTTATGCTTTCAGATGATCACTACTAGCCCTCTACCTTGAAGAACCATCTATGATCGCATTAATCTTGGATTATTAGGTCTGTTTTCTTGATCATTAACATGATGTGCTGTGATTGCAGATCTATGCTGTATCGAGCTTTTGCACATGTTATATCTGACACTCCACTAATTGTTATCTTGAATGACGCAAAGAAGGTTTGTTTTGGCATGTCTTGGAACTTCCAGTACATTAGGTTCAAATCAAGGAAGCATATACTTATTGCAGTCAGTTAATTTTTCTTCAGTTAATTCCGATGTTATTGGATGGCTTGACCCTGTTAGGCGAGGATGTTATGGATAAAGATATCATATATGGTCTTTTGTTGGTCTTATCAGGAATACTGACAGATAAAACGGGTAAGACTATTTATGTTTAATTTAAATTTAAGTGATGTATTTGCCTTCTTTTCTCCTATCACCTCATCATTTGTAATGAAGTTTGTGCATGAAACTTAGTGACTTAATTTCACAACAATTGTGCTGTATATTTGACGAGAGCCATTTTGACATTTTTTTCATGGTTGACAAGGAAATATAATTTTATTCTCTTTGCAATTTTTAAATGAAGCTACTATTCTGACTTCCCTGCCGACTAGGGATTGCTTACTGGGGCTTTATATAAGGTTTCCTAGTCATTTCCCTTATTATTAGACTCTGGCGTCCAGGGCCGTATGATTCATATTCTGAAGAAGGTTATCTGATGGTTTGTGTGCCTGAATCCTTCTAAAGAATTTTGACGAGTTCTTTTTTCCTCTCCTTTCCCTCCCATTTACTATTCTTGTTTGTTTGTTTAACATCTTGGGCTGAAGGAGTTTGAATATCTCAGTTGATGTTTTTGTATGACACTTCAGTTTTTTTATAGTTGTTGTGCAGATAGGAATGCTGTCTCTACTGTGAATATTTTTTTTTTCACCTTGAGATAAGCTACAATGTGGTCTATCACTGTAGATTTCAAAAAAATGTTGCATGATCACAAAATATCAGGAATCCTGACCTCACTAAAACCATAAATTGGAAATATGTACCATAAATTGGAAATATGTCTCTGAACATTTCAAGATAATGGGGGTTTCATCAGGGAGAGCTGTCTCCTTTCTATGACTGACTATAGAATACCAGAAAACTCAGCTATTGAAATTCAGAAGTTTTGTAAGCTTAGCATAGCTGCATCTAACTAAAGGACGAGTTTTGGAGAATTTTTCATCTCCCTCCTGAATGGAATTGATCATGTTGATATCACTGGCTGCCCTGGCTGCCTTCCTATGATGGAGGAGCTTGATGTATCCCTTACCCATCTCTAATCCCTTCTCTGATTAGATACCACTAAATGGGAGAAGGAATAGATAAAATCAAATGCACTGCTAAATCCTGAAGAAGATATTTGTGAATGCTGGGGCCAGCGACTTGGTCTTCATTTCTTGTGAAGTCCTTGTGCATTAAAGGGTTGTGCATTCATTTTATTCCACTGTATTAATTAGCCTAATCTAGAAGACTAGAACTTCCACATCATGAGGTAAGTTTTTTTCAATAATTACTTTTACTGGCAGGAATTATCTGGATATTAGTCACTTCTAAGCTTCCAAATGTAGTCTGTTGGAATAGTTTTCAAAGCATGTGTACTAAGGGCCCTAATTGTTAAACATTCTTAATTTCGTGAGCCTTCTTGCTAATCATTATGCAGATATATATATATATATATATATATATATATATATATATATATATAATGACATTTTACTTGTTTCCCCCAAGTTGTGGAAAATGGAAATTCCCCTCCTTCATAGATTATCACTTGTGCTATCATATTATGTTTTATGTTACAGTGACTCTCCACTTACATTTAGTAATGCATGTCCTCTTATCTGCTTGTGCATGCAGGACAAGAAGCTGTCATTGAGAATGCTCATATTATCATTAAATGCCTAATTGAAATTGTTGCCTACCCTCATATCATGGTAACAATTCATTCCTCAAAGAAAAATTTATACTTTTCTGCCGATTTGGGTCCCTAATATGAATTTGCATTTTAACAATTTAAATCTTGTTCATATTTTTCTTTCTTGTAAATGCCGTGGTACTTTTCTTTCACTATAATTACAGCTTCTCTCTAGTCTAACTTGATAATTTTGAGAATTTTCTAGGTAATTTTATCTAAATTGACAGATTTTGACTTTCAACTTTTGCTATATGTATTTACTTCCTCCACCTTGCTGTTTATTCATACATCCAATGTTTAGTTGTGACCATTCACATCACATATAGGCTTGAAATTCTTGCTGTAGAATAAGTGGCGATAATTGAAGTATTGATGGTATTTTCTCAGCTTGTTCGAGAGACAGCAATTCAATGTCTTGTTGCCATGTCAGAGATGCCTTACACAAGGATTTACCCTTTGAGAATTCAGGTTAGTTTAACTGAAGTGAATTGTTTGTCAAGTCTTCACTAGGTGTATTTCTTTGCTTGCTCAATCTGGAAAGGTGGACAAGGAAATGTTTTCCCTTTCTTTTATCCCTATCCTGTTCTATAGGACAAACTCTCCCAGCTTCTCACTTGCAGCTTCACTGGAGAGGCCTATAGGCCACCATGGGGAGTGAGTCGGGGATAATTTTTACTTTTGTTTGACTTGTTGATGCAACCTTGCTCTACCTTCGCATTTCTGAAATGTATTTGTTATCAGGTATTACAGTCAATGGCAAAAGCACTTGATGATCCAAAAAGGGCTGTTCGTCGAGAAGCTGTTAGGTGCCGGCAAGCTTGGTCAGTACTTTAAATCTGTATTGCTGTAGGTTGAAATGATATACCAACATATTCATTGACATTGATTTCTGTTCATTGTCAAAATAGGGCATCAATTGCATCAAGGAGTCTTCATTTCTGAAGGACGTGAGCATTTTTTTCAGGCTGGCTCTGTAAAACAAACGTGGTGACATGATTATATTTTTCCTTACCATGACTCCACAGTAAATATTTTATACAGACAACTGCAGTTTTCTTGCTAGGAAGTTATCTGTTTTTGTTTGGGTTCACAAGTAGACTGCCAAATACGGTTTGTTTCTGACAATTTACCATGAATCAGAAATATAAAATGCTTTCACTGGTATTGATTTTTGCAAATTTGTGGTTGTATTGAATCATGAGTTGGATCATTTTCTTTGAAATATTTATATATATTAGTTTAAATTTTTTTAAAATAATAACATTTAAAAGAATAAAATAATATTTTTGTTCATATCAGGTATGCATATATAAATAAAAGCTTATGTGATTAAACAAAATATATATTGTTGATCAGTTGTTACTACCTCTATCAGTTGATCGATGCAGTTTAGTTTAATTCAAATCTGAGGAATCATTCAATTTTGAATGTTTAATTTAAATTTCTCTAATAAAACCTTTATTAATAGTAATCTTTTAGCAAGTAAACATTTTTAAATATTTGTTACTATCATTATAATGTTTAAACAGCTATACTGTTTTTGGTTAATTAGACTCTAAGTAGAGTTTGAACTAGCAATTTCGTAATTTTATAGTATTTAAACATCAATATTTCATTATTATATTTTAACTTATAGTATATGTCATGTTGCAAAGTTAATTTATAAATTTAGTAAGAACTATGATTGAAAAATGAAAAATATTAGAAAAAATTAATTAAATGTGTATCTAAACAATTGCAAGATACATATATTTGTAAAACTTGATTTTGTAAAATAAAAATTGTAACAATGTTCATGTATCACAACTTTTGCGGTTTGATTCAGTTCCAATTTGGTTTTCTATCTTTCAATATATTTTTTTTTTCTCAGCCTTATTTATTATTATTATTTTTTTTATAAATCTTAAACTATGACGCCTTAACTTGTATCAATAAAACAGCATTAGTGGAAAAGGAATTATAAATTGTATAAAAAAAAAAAAAGAGGAATTTTTAGTATATTTTCATAGTTGGATTTGAATTTAAAAAATATTAATTTTTTCAAAAATCTTGCCCGGCTCAATCCCGATCTAATTCATGAATAGGTCTACATGTAACCAAGCAGAGGATAAGCTTTCACTATATAATTTTGCCTAGAAACATGCACGGTTTGGTTTAGTGCGATTTAAAAAATATTTCAAACCAAACTGAAAATGATGGTTCGAAGAATTTACAAATCAAACCAAACTATTTACCTATAAAAACCAAACTAAACTAAATTATAATAAAATGATTTGATTCAATTTGTAAAATAGTTTGATCAATTTAATTGCATCAAAAAATAAAATTATATACAATTCCAATTGATAATAGAACAAAAATTACCTTGATAAATAACAATGATCAATACTTAGAAAAATCAAGAATGCAATAAATGAACAATAAATATCAAACTCAAAAGTAGTTGATTAATATATAACAGAAAGTTAAAGAGTCACAAAATATAAATAAGGGGAGCCGTAAAGAATGAAAGAAACATTTATAGTAAAAAATAACAAAAAAAATATGAAAAATGAAAATAAAGGTAGATAAAAAATTACATATATAATTTGTTAGAATGCTCAATAAGTAAAATTCAAACCCCTATATATATTTATACGGTTTTAAGTAGTTTTAGTTATTTTCAAATCAAATCAAACCACTAATTTTATTTTTTTTTTTTTAATTTTGAAACCAAATCAAACCACTTAAAAGACTAAACCAAATCAAACCACTTAATACGGTTTGATCCAGTTTGATTTGGCAGTTCAAACCAAATAATGAACACCTCTATATATATATATATATGATTATGGGCTTTCATGGATGACAATATGCTCCACCAATCATCTTATGAAGGAATATAATTGAAAATATAGCAAAAAGGTAAGGACAACAACATAAACCACTAATTAACTTTTCCATAAATTAACCTGAAGATGTTTATAGGAAATTATAAATTAAACTGAAGATGTTTACATGACAATTAAAACTAAAGATGTTTATAGGAAAATTAAAACATCATCCTATGATGTCCAACTTTCTTTGACACCTTTCTTTCTATGGTATTTGGCTGATATGAAGTTATTGATCTATTGATTTGGATGCCGCATTAATAGATCAATAACTTCATATCAGTCAACAGCTACACCAACTAAAAGTTTGAAAACTTCTAGTTGCAGCATTTGCATTAGCACCTATCAGTCGGACAAGTCATCTTCTAGTTCACTAGAATTGTCAATCTCCTTGCCTTTCCTTTGCAGTCGTCCAGGGCCATCGTCGTCATAGTCATCTAATGCTCCCATCCTTGAATTCAGGGTCATACCCCTTGGATTTGTATTAACCTGGAAGCATAACCAAGTCAAAGGCATTCAGCCAAATATCCAACATAGATTAATAATACAAACTTCATACAAAGGGTTTCATGACCATACCTCCGGCTCTCTGATTTCTAATGCAGCAGCAGTTGGCCTCCTCCTCACTGTCACTCTTGCTGGTGCTGGAACCTGCTCAACCTCATCACCAGATTTTCCCTCAGCCCGCTTCTTTCTTAAATTAATCTTTGTGGGAAGAGGCTGCAGCACAATGAGAAATGTGGAAGTCATACTGACTAATCAAAACTCAAAGTGCATGCAATTGGTAAAAAAAAATGTGGCAGCAGATTTTAAAAATGAAAAAATCCAGAACAAGCTCATACCACATAGCGAGCAGCATCTTCATCAAATGAGACGAGGAAAGATGTTGGATCATTAGCATCATCGCCCCGTACCTGTTTGAGGTGGCAAGAAGAAAATTATCAGTAGTAAGCAGTTGAACACTGGCTTCCTAGGCCCAAAAAACAAAATGAGGCACTTACATCCCAGTGGTACTCACGAACCCAATTATATGAGATATCCTCATTTTCGTCATACATATCCTTTGGCAGCTGTAAGATAACAAATAAATAAACAATTGATAAACATTTAATAATAGGAAATAATGCTTCGAAACTACAGTTTTGACAAGCATTTATGATAGTCCAAATTTTAGAGCAAATGCATCTACCTCATTTGGAGAAGGAGCCATGTAAGCTAAAAATTTTTCGGATTTTGATGGATCTGAGCCTGTCGCCACACAAGCTTTCATAACAGCCTGGAACCAAACGAAAGAAAAATGCACTTAAACATAATGCATCAGCCTTGAAATTAGTAACAAAAGGATAATTTTTTGCTCTGAAAATATCTTTAAAAACTTTTCATGACATAAAATGAAAAGCAAAGGCTTAAGAATAAATTTTTATCATCTGATTATGGCAAATTTATTTTTCATTAGCCTATATATAAATCTGAATAAAATTCTAACTCTCCACTTCTCAATTAGTCCTCCAACTTCTTGTTTTATAAGTGAATAGAGATCCCACTCAGTTTTATCACACTATGCATTTCAGATTTGACTTTTATTTTGCAGATCTTGTGCAATACAGCTACTTATTAACTTACCCGTGATTCACAGGCATCACGAACTGGTTGATCCAACTTGCTGTAAATTTCTGAATCAGCAGTAGGAGCATTATCAAATGCCACCGACACAAATTTATCATCTTTCCTGGTAAAATAGCACCATAAATATCCAGTCAAAGTTAAATATGAAATTGCTGTGATGCAACACAATCTACTATTTAATATTTCTATAATTTAGCAGGACACCAGCCAATGCAGGAATTCCTAAACTTTCATTCCAGAAATGCCATGAAACAATATGAAACACAAACAGCAATAAATGCATGCCTTTGTGTGCATGAATTACTGCATGTTTATATGCTTTTTAAACCCCCAAAAAATGAAGATATGAGGTCAGAAAGATAGCAAGCCATCACTAAACAGCTCCAATTGACTCCTATGTTACACACAATTGGGCAATTGTATCACACATGCCCAGTTGTTAAAATTCAGATCTTAAGCAATATAAAAAATATATATATATAAATAAAAAATAAAAAAATAAAAAAAAACCCTCCAAAAGACATGGTTTGGCCCATGCACAAAAGATATTTTGTGCTCAGCCTACAAAGAGATTATCTTGAACATTGACTGCATTTTACTTTTACAGCAACCATCAGTTTTTTATTTTGCATGGGTAGAGAAACATAACCACCAACTCTTGCTTCCCGGTAATAGTTTCAAAACCAGGGCTCTTCCAATGGATAACTGACGTGACAACTCATTTAAGTTCTAACTAAAAGTAAAAATAATCAAGTGTCCATGTGATGCACACCAAATTATGCATAATAATCAACTCATCCCCAGTTCTTAAACTCCCTCCTCTCTCTCTCTCTCTCAATTAAATTCTCCTTCCCCTTCTCTCTGTCTCTTGTTCTATTCACTTGCTCTGTTACCTCCTCCAGCAAGAAATAAACAACTCTAAATCATCACAATCACCTTCATCCACACTCTGGAGACCTTTGAATTCTCCCCACACCCGCCCAACAAAAAGAAGGGCCATATACTAAAATGGAATTCTTCATTCCATTCTAGTTGGGTTATGGTACAGTGTCCAAAATTTTGGTTGTGTCAAACCCAGATTTCATACCCAAACCCCCCCAATGCATGGCATCGATATAGGGAATTTGATGTCTTGTTATGATATATTCTTGTTGCACGCTGAACAAGACTAGTAACCATAGAGTGCTCCTCGTTAACAAGTGCAACTCCACGTTGAAGTTTCTTTTGTTAACAGTAAACGACTTGAAATTGTTCAACATCTTCAGTAAAGGAATAAAAGTGAAATTCTCAGATAGTCAAAAATATTATTCTACTGCATTCAGAAACTTGTTTGGTGCATTTAGAGTACTAAATTTAAGTTTATTGGGAAGAGACAGCACAAGGAAATGATTTAATTCCACTGAAGCATAATATAAAAGCGTTAACCCCATACCGAGCAAAATCAGGTAGCAATGGCAGAATCTCAACAGGCTTTAGATTTTTATTGGTTGCATGGACAGGGGGTAACTTGCTTGCCTCAAATGATGCTTGAATTGCCTTAATTTGACTCTCCCTGAAAATAGTGTTAATATTCTCAGAAAATAAAAAAGAACAACAGATATGATCGTTATTTTTTCTATTCTATCATTTTCTCCAAGCAGGCAGATTGAAATAGTACAAACCTATCACTGAGATTCTCCAAAAGACTACGGCCCCCTTTCTTTTCTCGCAATTCCTTTGCTTGTTTTTCAGTAAGAGACTGCAAAATGCAAATGCATTTGTTTACAACATAGATATCAACAGTTTGCCAATTAAACGAAAGAAGTATATCTACCGGTTTGGCTGAGTCCATGCTTAGAGGAGAAATGTATTGTGTTTTGACCAGCCAAGAAACACCTTTGTCAGTGGGCCGATCCTTTCTTTTGATGCCATCTCTTTTTACAGGGGTAACAGATTCTTCATCATCTGAACGCAATAATTCCTCATCTTCTGGAGCAAGGGTTTGTTTTACACCACTAGGAGGACTAAAAGTAGAAAATCATAATTAGGACTGTCATACTGCATAAACTAATAAGATGTGAAAGGGAGGGGAAAGAAAGAAAGAAGGCAGAAAAAATAAAGACGTAGAGAGACATACTTGTACACACTGAGATCAAGCAGGTCAAGAGGAATCCCAAGATCTGGCTCCACGAATAGTTGGGGTTTATACATTTTCTCCAATGATGTGATTGTGTACTTTGTAAATCTGCAAAAAAAGATATTGGGAATAATCATTAAAGTTTTCTAATGGAAGTAGAGCATGACATCTGAGTGAATCACCAAAACATTGATAATCAAAGATATAGGAAATAATCATTAAATTTTGATTGAATTCATTTAACACATTGCAGTTATATATAAGTCTTGCTAATCAGATGATAATCCAAGCGCCTATAACCACTAAAGTTGAAAAGGTGCATTTACGCTGCAAATCTGAAACTGGATTATCTATTGCTAAAAAAATTAATTGTTATTGGTTGATGCATAAAACCAAATACTGAGTTTACATACCGATCTTCATCCCTCTTCAAAGCCATAAGCTTTGGTTGAGCACTTGGATCAGGAAGTTCATTCCGGAATCTTCAAAAGGCACAAAAGTAAATATAGTGTCAGCATTGAAAAGCAGGCAAGCAAAGGCACTTTCTAACAGATGCAAGAATGCCATTTCGAACCAAAATATAACTTGCCTACTAGATGGATCGCATTGGCAGAATAAAAGTAAAATAGAAAAAAAAAAAATTTAAAATTAGGCACAAGATTCTATCATCAAGAAATGTATTAGTGAACCCGCAAATTCCAGACCAGCCATTTATGCACAAAGCATTTTGCCAGTACTCTGACAATTCATAATCACCGCATACATGCAACAATTTCATATTCTTCCACAAAAACAACAGCAAGTCAATTTAATGAAAACAAAGTTCTATTTTGATAATTCCTACATTACCGTGACCTAATAGTCCAAGCCCTGAAAATAACTAAGCTCAAAAAATTGACTAAAATCTGTGAAAGTTTAATGCATTTAGACTGAAGTCTCCTGTAGCCACCTCATCAAAACATCATTAGTGATCTATAGAAGTTAAAGTAGTGGCAAGAGTGGTTGCAGAACTACTGATCAATTTCTATTGACATCACCCTCCTTCAAAACCAACCCACTAAAGCAAAACTGCTATATATTAGAGTGGCAACTATTCTTCCTATATTTTCATGGAAAGAAAAAAAGGATCATGATTTGCAGTTCATTTGCATGCTTCTAAAGTTATTGAACTAGAGTCAAGCCCATTTAATGTCAAAAAAACTCACTTCAATTTGCATAAAAACGTTGTTGGCTTCTTCAACCTATTTTCAATCCTTTCACCACCTAATAATGGAGTGGCTCTCCTATCTCCCATTCTTGACCCAACAATGGAACCATGCCCCTTCTGAGAGGACAACATCTGGGTCTTTTGCAAAATTGAGTTCTGAGATTCTTTCAACTGTTGTCTATGCTTCTCCTCTTGCCGTTGCTTCTCAAACTCCCTCTTTTTCCTTTGCCTCCTTTCCTCCTCTGTCTCCACCTTCCCTGAGGGCCCATTTACCTTCTTGCCCCCGGGTGGAACTGGTGGCTTCTGTTGCTTATGTTTAGCTAAATCGCCATGGCTTGAATGCCCATGTTCTTTCCTTTCCTTAGACACCACTCTACCTCTTTCTGCTCCACTGTCCTTAGGAGGAGGCGGGGGTGGGGAGCTGGGGGGTGGTGGGGGAGGTATTGAAGAGCTAGGAGGAGGAGATGAAGGGGGTAGAGGCGGAGGAGCTGGCTGCATTGGCTGCTGTAATGGCTGATGACCATACTGAGAATACTGTGATGGTGGATAGTACATAGGAGGAGGGGGCGGTTGCCGTTGTGCTGGTACAGGTGGTGGAGGTGGAGGCGGGTATGATGATTCTGGTGGCGGGGGTGGAGGGGGTGGCTGATATGGATATTGTTGGTGAGGTGGCGGTGGTGGTGGGGCAGGGAGTTGGGCACGCGGAGGAGGGTAATGCTGTGGGAAATTCTGCTGGGCAGGAATTTGTGGGTAGTTTTGTGGGAATGTGGAGGAAGAAGCTGCAGCTGCTGGTGGTGGTGGTGGTGGTGGTGGTGGTGGTGGTGGGGCAACTTGAGTATAGTTTTGAGTATACTGATTAGGTCTCTGCTGTTGCTGCTGTTGCTGCTGCTGTGGTGGCGGTGGGGGAAATGGCCTATACGCCATTGTGAATCAAAAGCAAAATCCCTAAAAGAACAAAAATTCAAAAATCTAGCCCTTAATCCTTCTACAAACGCATTCCCTTACTACCTCAATTCTTAATTTCCAATAAACAAGAGAACTATATTCCCAATTCTGGGTTTCCTTTATTTTGCTCTCTTTATTAAAAACCAATCAAAGAAAAGCCAATTACAGAGCTTTTGTACAACCCAACTCTTGATTTTGCGAAACTAACACAACTATACCCAAAACCAACAAAAATAACATTGAATTCCCACTAATCTATGGAACCCTATGAGAAAGAAAACCCAATTGAATAATAAAGAATTCAAGCTAATAAGAGGTTTTGAGTATCTAATTTCACTGCATGTATATGTATATATATACACGGATGAACACATATATATAGACAGAGAGGGAGCAAGCTGATCACAGAGAAAGCACACAGATTTTGTGTGTGCTTTGGATCCGTTTGCAGGTTACTTCCAGTTGTAATTGCCATTTATGGGTTTTCTGAAATTTTCCATAAAATTTCGACTGAAATCAAATTCTATGCAAATTTCCAGAAACTTTCGACTATTCGGATTTATTTTATTTTATTTATTTATTTATTTATTTTGGTGAATTTATTTTTAGGTTTTTAACTCAGAGTGTTGTTGCCAAGTTTTCGACATTAAGAACTACACCCTGTTTTTTAATTCATAATTTTTTTATTTAAAATGTTAAAATTTATTTTGAATTTGTATTTCTTACTAATAATTTAGGATTTTTATTCAATTATAAAAATATAAATCTTTTTTATATCAAATATTTTATAATATAATAATTCATTTAACTTAAATAAAAAGTGTACAATTTGGAGAAATCAAAATATTTCATACAAAAATATTTCAATGTAAAATATTTTTAAATAATTAAAATATATTATATTTTCAAATTTTGAGAATGAAAATGTTATATAAATTAAAATGTCAAAAAATAAAATTTAGTAAAATATTTTTTAATTTTATATATAAAGACTAAAATGTTATTTATTACTAAATGTCACGAACAAAATACTAATTTTTAAAAAATAAAAATTAAAGTGTTCATTGAAATATATTTAAATAATGTAATTTTTTAAAAAATAAAGATTAAAGTGTTCATTGAAATAAATTTAAATAATGTAATAATAATTTATTCAATATAATAAGTGATTAAATTTTTAAATACCTGTATAATTTAAAATTTATATATTTTTGTTATTCAAAATATACAAGTGAAATTATTATCATTCATTAATCAATAACTTTATTTATTAATTAAAAAAAATTATCTAAATGGATTTATATGAATCTTTTTCACATAAAATGAGAAACTCAAAAATGAATTGAAGCTCATTTATATATATATGAGATCTACGGTAAATTAAAATTATTCACATAAATTGAATCTAAACAAACATTACTAAAAAGAATTTATTTTCTGTATAGTCTTTATCCACTATTTTAGTATCTATTAAGTATCTCAATAGGTAGTCAATTGATAAAATTTAAATCAATTCAATTAGAAATAATTCATAAATAGTCAATTAATGAAATATGAACCCTAAACTTTTCATATCATTATTTTAAATTCAATTTGATTAATTCTCATATTATAGTTTTAATTTAGTTTAATTTTAGTTTAAAATATTCTATTCGTATTCAATTATCTAAATAATAAGAAAAATTTTAATTTTAATACTTGATAAACCTTTCACATGAAATTATACTTTGTTTACTATTATATTACTTGATAACGATATGTGCACTTATAAAAATATTGCAACAATTACAACTAAAAAATTGCCAAATATAAAGAATTTTAAGACAATTTTCTAGTTGTAATAACCTTTTTTAGACATTTTTCTTTAAAATTCGTATTACATTTGGCAATTTTTTTTTAAATGTTTGTATATGAATTTTAAAAAAAAAATGTTTACATATGACAATTTTCTAGTTGTAATAATCTATATAACTAACCCCAATTAATTTTGAGATTAAAACTGAATTCAACATTATACCTAAGTTGTTACATGTCCACAGAAACAAATTTTCATATTTATATACATTAAAAAAAAAAAAAAAAGTTCACCATTACATATAAATATGTATCTGAATCGGGGTTAAAAATATAGAGTGTAACAATTTATAAGTGTAACTATTAAGAGAATAATAGTTACAAGTATAACACTTAAATTTATAATATTTGTTGACCCCAAGGTTTCATATGTGATTTTGATGATGCAAAATATTATTACTACTAATAAATTTGTTTAGTGTTGTTGTTGTTAGTAGGTAATATTTGATAGATGCAATTAAGTAAAGAAATTGAATCATGAAAACGAAAAGAGCATGTGAAACCAAGAAATTCATGTGAAGAAAGATAATCTCCATGGAAGCAAAACTGTTGACTGAAGTTTGAAGAATAAACTGTACTAATTGGGATTGTTTATGAATGCAAACTATATATGGATGGATAGCTACATCATTCTAGTTTGAGGAACAAAAATTGGTATAATTTTTGGAGCTTGAAAAATAGAGTTATGAATTTTTAATTGAATTATGCTCAAGCTGTCAGACTGGGTAACAGCAGATGATGTCAATTAGAATTAGTGGCGTTAATTCTACAAAGGGATTTTGAATATTCCATTCAGTAGATTTATATCTCTGGAAGTCTAGTTTCATATGCAAAAAGCATTGCATCAATCCGAGGTATATAGAAGAAGCATTGGATGAAATACTGAAGCATGTTCAAATTGTCATAGCTAGATGAGTAATAAAATATTCTGATTTTTTAGAGTATTAATATGGATTATTTTGAAGTTTGTCAAAACTACAAAGTTATAGTAGACTACTCCAAGTTTCTAAAAAAAAAAACGGATCATTATTTAGAGTTGTATAGCTCAAGATTTGAATTTTTGAATGTAGCTGTTATGTAGCCGTTATATAGCCGTTGGAACTAGCCGTTATATAGCCGTTGGAATATAGCCGTTATATATCCGTTGGAACTTGTCTAGTACCGTTTTTAGAGCACTAAAATGGCTGTTTGAGCATG
>CATKHJ010306274.1:0-15280 GCA_949750685.1 Vernicia montana
GTTTATGTAGTTTCTTCATTTCCTTTTCAATTCCTTCCATTGGGCTTAAGGTTAGGGTGAAATTAAGTTAATCTAGCATCATTAGTATTGTTATATGAGTCAAATTGATGGATTATATGATTTATTGTTATTTCTATATGGGTTTCTATAGATTTTCATAGAGATAGAAGAAATGATGATGATAGAAGATGTGACCACCACATTTGCTTGCTCTAGAGATTGATTGCAAGTTATTTTGGATTCTTCATTGTTAAGGTGAGTGATTATTATACTATTATGGTTGTGTTTGAACCCTAAGGCAAAATTGTCTAATTCTTTCATGACCACCGAATTGATTATTGATAATTGTTACTTGAACTATCCTTTGTGATATCCTATTTTTATTGTATATATGAACTCAATTGATAATTCTTCTTGATATTGAATTGAAATCATGATTATTGATCCATTGGATAATCTATGTTTATTGATTACTATTGTACGCCTTATATGATTGTGAAGTAAAAGTAGAAATCCATAATTCTGATGTGGGATAAAACATCAGGCATTGTGCGCAGTGTACTCCGGTGGATAGAGGAAAGTATCCATGTCTTAGCTAGGGAGGGCTTGTAGCCCTAGCCGTAAGATCTGATCAATCTTACGTAGAGATGAAGGTATGCTCCGATAAGACGAGCCTCTACTTCGATATTGATATGATGAGTAAGTTATATGCCTCAGTTTTCAGTAATGCCTTCGAGCATAATGCCATTTATATGGAGAACGTTAAGACATAGTTACTTGATACTCTTACAGTACTGATATGATTCTGCTGAACATGATATGTTATTGTTATCACCTCCAATCGATTGATATTATTGAAACGATTGGTTATTGAATTTGAACCATATGATTATTGATATTGAACCTATAGCTTATTGTTATTGAATCCAATTGTTTGTTGTTATTGAACCGATTGGTCATTGTTATTGAAATGTAAACCATGAACTGTTATTGTAAAGTGACCTTGAATCACCAAGCTTCACAGGTTATGGTAGTATAATATTTACTCACTGCTTTATCTCATTAGTGATTCCATTTTTCAGGTGAGCTAAAGTTTATCGGTTAAGCTTCCAAGGCATTCTGCTCCAACCTCGGAAACTCAAGTGATTAATGTAAAGCTCAATTCTTTATTTGTTATCGTAAAGATGATTATTAAACCTCTAGATGCTTCATGGTAAATTATATTGGATAATATTATGTTGGGCCTTTAAGATATTAAACTCTGTAAGATGATATTCTATATATAAGAATGTTATTGAAGTATATGAATGAGTATGGTTGTCTGGTTTAGATCTCGGGAGATTGCATGTGATTGGATGATTGATTTGTAAGTTTCCTATGAGTTTTCGGTGGCCTTACGCCTACCCATACCCTAGGATCATCGCGACTCGAAAGTCAGATTGTGACATTAACTAATATATTAGAATTTGTGAATATCTATAATGTTTTTGAATTGTTCTAAATCATCTTATCTCATAACAAGATAATAAGTTGAATATATCAAACAGTCAGAATCTTTGCAATTGAGAGGTGAAAATCACATTTGTTTTATGTGACTTTCAACTAACATGTTCTCCAGCCATATGGTTTTAGATTGAATGATGACAACCAGCAATGTAACTTTGAAGACCATTTAATACCAAAAAAGATGAAACTCATTAGACATGCAAATCAATTACAGAGCATCTAAAATTGAGCTTGTCATATAGCTAATGTTTCAACATCGCTATCCATGCACAGATCCATTAAACCTTTCATGATACCATTCTAAAGTTAATTTGAATCAGATTATATAGAACATATATATGTAAATATTCACACAAGATGAACTTACAAATCTTTCAAGACTTTAACATTTGTCATCAAGCAAGTTGAGGTAGTGGCTTCAATATAAAACGACCAAGAAAATATGATGCTCTACTAATGCTATGATCGCCTAATCTAAACACACGAGCATCATAACCACTTAATTCTCCACTTAAATCTTCATCATTTGGATAAGTGAAATATATGCAATTCCCTTCCCATCCAGGAAATTCTTTAGCAGAAACTGAAAAACAACATTCATTACCCACAACAAAAATTCTATCACCCAATGACTTCACATCTACCCATGTACCCCATTCTTTATCAAGTTTATAAACTTTGATATCAATTGTATTAGCTCTACATTTAGGATAGTATCTTGCAAGAAAAAAGAAATCATCCCAAATAGTACTTTCTTTCTTGATTAATATGATGCTCATCACCTTCATTATCTTCCCAGTTCCTCCTTTCTCCATCAAGATACCTATCCACAATGTAAAGATCACCACAAGACTTGACCAAATTCTTTCGATTACCGCAACCATGTAGATGAGGAGAATATTGAATTAAATTCAATGAAGAATCAATCCAAGAAACAGTTCCAACTCTATCAACAACATAGAATTGTCCTTTGTAGACTATAATATCATCATAATGAAAATTCCTATTATCTAAAAGACTCCATTTCTCATCCCCATATCTCCAAAAACCCAATTTTCCTTTATGAAAGATAGCAATAACACCAAAATCACTACTACTAATACTATTACTAGCATTTGGAAAGAGAACAACTTTATCAATACCCAAAATAGGACGGCCGCTTGCACGTTTAAGACTATAAGCTTTAGCCAATTCAATCAAGTGAAAGTTCAATAAATTCAACAATTTTGGGAAATTACCAGGAGAAATCTTAATTTGGCGATTTGAGAGTGAAATCAAAAGTTGCATTTCGCCTTTAATTGACTCCTCCACTTTAGTCAACCACACCATGGAAGAAGAAGAAGAATTAGAGCTTGAATTGTGATCGACCTGTTCGAGACGACAAATTGTGAAAGGAGAAAAGAAAGCATCCGTGAATATTAAGCGAGGAAGCTTAAGAGAGATGCGAGGGGTTCGCCAGAATGAAGGAGAGACAGAGGATCGCCATGAAGTATAGATTGATTGGAATCGGTAAACGTCGATGCGAGAATTGAGGTGTTTTCCGATGATTTCAAGCAATTCTTTTGGAAGATTAGCCCACTTGTTGCTACTCATCTCTCCCTCTTTCTTCAGTTTTGTAGATGGTTTGTGCATGTGGCTAATGGTTAGTTTCAGTTTCGTGATCAACGGAGTGTTTTCTTGTTCTTTTTTTTTTTTTTTTTTTGCCAAGTCAACTACACGATGACCTTGATTACTGGGGTTAATTTCACTCGTAGTCCTCGAAGTATTGATTAATGTACAATTTCGTCCTCCAATTTCAAAATGTAATAGAAAAATCATTAAACTATGCTACCTTGTAACGATATGGTCCTTCCATTCATTTTCCATCAGTTGAGCTAACGGTTCACTCACGTGGAACACCCATTATATTTTTTTATTATTTTTTTTGCCACGTGTTTTTCTTCTTCACTTTCCCGTTATCTCTTTGCATATGGGCATCCATGTTTTTTTTAATAGACATGAACGGTTACTTTTAGGTTTTAATTTTGACTGAAGCTTTTGTTTTCTTTCCCATTCTCTCTCTCGATTTTCACTCTTCTTCTTCAATAGTAGATTCTTAGGGTTACCTCTTCCATATTAACAGTGGTTTATAGTGTGAAAAAAGCTACTCGAGCACAAAGCAACCCGATTCACAGTTACTCATAGACAAGTAGAAAGTTATTTTGGTTTGGGGAAAAAGTACAAAGTAGAGGGTGTGAAACCCATTGCGAGTACCTACTTGGCTTGGTGGACCTAAATTTGTAGATGGTCCCAAAGAAAGCAGGTTTGAAAAACTTAAATTATGCATCTGTCACTCTCCTTTCCATTGGTATTAAATTATTTATGGAACTGTGATAATGGGTTTGGTGGGTTTGGTGGGTTTAGTGGCTTCATTTATTTCTAAAGGTATATGTCAAGCCAACTAAGAAATTGAATTCATGATTGTTATAGTAATTGAAATAAACCTTCTAATTTTATCACAGGTGATGAAATGGTCTCAGCTGTAGTTTGGTATCCACAGTGCATATATGTAATTTATTAATTCATTATAATGTATTGTTAGTTAATGAATTAGGGTATGGTGAGTAGTTTATTGTCACTAATGAAATCAAAATATAACCATTTTATCCATATTATACATATAGAGCAACATATATAAAAGAATTTTAAATCTGAAGCCTAAACCACATACATATATAACATACATATATGAGTGATTGTTTTCTTGGTAGCTTAGCTTAGAATTGATTTTCATACAATATGTTTTGTGAATTATATGTTAGTTTTAGTTCAATGGTTGTACAAATGTGAATTATATTAAATTGTTATTGCATGATAGTGCATATAAGCAGTATTAACATGTGTTTCTTGTTAACTTCTACAAACAGATGGAAGTTTCAATATCAAAATTCATTATAATGGGGTGAAGGGGGATACATCTTATTTGGATGGTGAGGTGTGTGAAATGGTGGACTGTGATCTTGATACCATGTCTGCCCATGAAATTGATGACATGTTGTTTGGTCTTGTTGTAGAAGGCAACCTCAAGTACTGGTGATGTATGCATGGTAAGATTTATAGTGATGGGTTGAGGTCAATTGAAGGTGACTCTCATATGTATGAGATGTGTTTAAATGGATCTGATGTTGTGGAAGTAGAAGTGTATATAGAGCATGTCAGTAAAGAACAAATATACAATGAAGCTCAAGCATGTGCCAAAACTCATTCTGTTGTTATTGAAGAGATAGATGAGTTTCAATTAACTGTTGTGGCACACGTACCTGAACATAGTGAGTTTTCAGAGAGTAAGAAATGCAAGTCAGCAAGGAAGAAAGCAACCATTACTGTTGCTGCCATTAATAGTGCCCATGGTTCATTAAGCAGCTGCAATAGATGGTTCTGAAACTAATGCAATTGAACCTGATGCAGAAGAACCTATTGTAACTGATTCTCATGCATATGAACCTGATGCTGAAGAACTTGATGCATTTGAAAATGATGCACATGCACATGATGCAGCCGTACCTGAAGCTGCAGGTGATGAAGGGCAACCTAGATCAAATTTCATCAGTGCATCATCAGTTGTAGTTAATGAAGCAGAAGCTGATGAGCTGAACTTTGATGATCCAAATTATGACCTTGAAGATATGGATGATGATCTAGCTGATGTGTTAGCTGAGAATAACACAAATGGTGAGGCAAAAAATGCATCCAATTCACAAAGCAGACCAAGAGGGAGACCACCAATGAGTACTGATGATGGGAATGATCCAACCATAGATGGTTTAGGAGTGGAGGATTCAGAGCATGAATTAGAATATGCACCAAGTGATGAGTTGCATAGTAAGTCTGATTCAGATGAGGAAAATAGACAAAGGTTTCCTAAGTTCAATGCAGAGAGGGATATGGAAGATCCTACTTTGAAGGTAGGTATGATTTTCAAAGATAAAGAAAAGTTTAATGATTCAGTGAGAAATTGGGGGATTAAGCATAGATTTCAACTGTGGTTTAGGAAGAATTACAACATAAGGGTAGAGGTAGTTTGCAAGAAAGACTGTGGTTGGATGATATATACCTCCAAAAAAGACCTAAAAGACAAGAATGACTTGAGTATTCAAATTAAAGTTGTGAATTTGAAGCATAATTGTGGAAAGGTTTATAATAATTTCCATTTGACATCAAAATGGTTGGCTAGGCATTATATGGATGAAATTAGGGATAATCCAGCATGGCTTATCATTGCTTTTATTGCTAAGGTTTCTAAAGAGTTTAGATATACCATTGAGAGAATGAAGGCATGGAGAGCAAGAAATATTGCTTTGCAAAAAATCAATGGGGATAAAAATATAAAGAATATATTACTTGGAATTTTTTTTTTCTCTCTTAGTGGCATGTAACATGAATTAAAAATATAAAGAATATATTATTATTTAGTCCTCATATTTAATTTAATTAACAAATACATCCCTTCTTTTGATAAACGAATTAAATGCTCATTCACATTTGTTTTTGTTAACAAAATAGTTCTTTGTTATTATTCAAAATAACTTTTAAAAGTCAAATGCAGATTTAATAGTAAAGTACTAATATACCCTTGATTATAAGTAAAAAAAAATTCAAATTGATCACTTTTTTTTTTTTCTGTTTGTTTAATTAAATCCAAAATTAATTTTGGTATATAATTAAGATAATATTTTTTTAGTTCAATGGAACATAATTTTTCTTTTAAAAATTTTAAAAAATATTTATATATTCTAATAATATAAAAAAATTATATACACATTTCAAAATAATTAAAATGAAAGGTTATATAAATTTTTTTGTTTGTGTAGAATTTTTTTGTTATTATTTAAAATATATAGAATTATTTTTTTTTTAAAAGAAAAAATTAGGTGAAAATTTTCAAAAACAAATATTTATTTTGAGTTTTTATTAAAAAAAAAAAAAATGAGACAATAGTATATTAACTTTTATAACAAAATAATATATGCAAGGGTTTTTTGATCTTTTTCTATTCACTTAATGAAAAATTTTAGTTATTTTAAATGGAATGATTATTTTGTTAACAGAAATAAATGTTAGGAACCATTTAATTCGTTTTTTAAAAAAAATGGATAAACTTATTAATTAAATTAAATATGAGAGACTAAATAGTAATATATCCTTTATATTTTTAATCCACGTTTTGACCAAACCGAATAATCATAAACAACTCTAGAAGTTTGAGATGTAATATCCTGTTTTAAAAAAAATTGTGTAGAATAATATTTCAAGCTAATAAGTCTAGTTATTCTGAATGAAATAGCTATTTTATTCCATTGTTAACCAAACGAGCCCTTAGGAAATAGACACTTGACCACTAGCCTAATGGCACGTCCATAACCAAAACTTGAAATCAGTCGAGTTGCATAATTGGTTGTACCATTTGTTTCATTAGTTACAATTTCGTGACAATTTCAGAGTTATCTATTTCACAGCAATACTAACCTTCCATACTAGCATGCACATTTTGATGAATCTCTACTTTATTTGTGAGAAAGTTACATGGAATTATGATCTAATTATTATGTACGTGAGATCATAAACAAACAAAAACTGATTTTAGTTAACCATCATCTAATTTATTAGAATTTGTGAATATCTACAATGTTTTTGAATTGTTCTGAATCATCTTATCTCATAACAAGATAATAAGTTGAATATATCAAACAGTCAGAATCTTTGCAATTGAGAGGTGAAAATCACATCTGTTTTATGTGACTTTCAACTAACATGTTCTCCAGCCAGATGGTTTTAGATTGAATGATGGCAACCAGCAATGTAACTTTGAAGACCATTTAATACCAAAAAAAAAAAAGAAACTCATCAGACATGCTAATCAATTACAGGCATCTAAAATTGAGCTTGTCATATAGCTAATGTTTCAACATCGCTATCCATGCACAGATCCATTAAACCTTTCATGATACTATTCTAAAGTTAATTTGAATCAGATTATATAGAACATATATATGTAAATATTCACACAAGATGAACTTACAAATCTTTCAAGACTTAACATTTGTCATCAAGCAAGTTGAGGTAGTGGCTTCAATATAGAACGACCAAGAAAATATGATGCTCTGCTAATGCTATGATCGCCTAATCTAAACACACGAGCATCATAACCACTTAATTCTCCACTTAAATCTTCATCATTTGGATCAGTGAAATATATGCAATTCCCTTCCCATCCAGGAAATTCTTTAGCAGAAACTGAAAAACAACATTCATTACCCACAACAAAAATTCTATCACCCAATGACTTCACATCTACCCATGTACCCCATTCTTCATCAAGTTTATAAACTTTGATATCAATTGTGTTAGCTCTACATTTAGGATAGTATCTTGCAAGAAAAAAGAAATCATCCCAAATTGTACTCCTTTCTTGATTAATATGATGCTCACCAACTTCATTATCTTCCCAGTTCCTCCTTTCTCCATCAAGATACCTATCCACAATGTAAAGATCACCACAAGACTCGACTAAATTCTTCCGATTACCGCAACCATGTAGATGAGGCGAATATTGAATTAAATTCAGTGAAGAATCAATCCAAGAAACAGTTCCAACTCTATCAACAACATAGAATTGTCCTTTGTAAACTATAATATCATCATAATGAAAATTCCTATTATCTAAAAGACTCCAATTCTCATCCCCATATCTCCAAAAACCCAATTTTCCTTCATGAAAGATAGCAATAAAACCAAAATCACTGCTACTAATACTACTACTAGCATTTGGAAAGAGAACAACTTTATCAATACCCAAAACAGGACGGCCACTAGCACGTTTAAGACTATAAGCTTTAGCCAATTCAATCAAGCGAAAGTTCAATAAATTCAACAATTTTGGGAAATTACCAGGAGAAATCTTAATTTGGCGATTTGAGAGGGGAATCAAAAGTTGCATTTCGCCTTTAATTGACTCCTCCACTTTAGTTAACCAAACCATGGAAGAAGAAGAAGAAGAAGAAGAAGAATTAGAGCTTGAATTGTGATCGACCTGTTCGAGACGACAAATTGTGATAGGAGAAAAGAAAGCGTCTGCGAATATTGGGCGAGGAAGCTTGAGAGAGATGCGAGGGGTTCGACGGAAAGAAGGAGAGACAGAGGATCGCCATGAAGTACAGACTGATCGGAATCGGTAAACGTCAATGCGAGAATTGAGGTGTTTTCCGATGATTTCAAGCAGTTCTTTTGGAAGATCAGCCCACCTGTTGTTACTCATCTCTCTCTTTCTTCAGTTTTGTAGATTGTCTGTGCATGTGGCTAATGGTTAGTTTCAGTTTCGTGATCAATGGAATGTTTTCTTTTTCTTTTTTTTGCCAAGTCAACTACACAATGACCTTGATTACTGGTTTTGTTTCTTAAGATTGGGCTTTTATTGGGCTAAATGTTCTGTTAGTCAAGTTGGCCCAAGTTCATGAGTTTAAAAAACTTTTAGAAAACGAAGGGTTTTATAATTATTATTTTAAGAAACTAGCTAAAGAAGATAATTTTTACCAAAAAAAAAAAAAAAGTATATTAAAAAATTAATTTAAAATGAGTTGGCTGTGAGAAAAATAAGGATTATTTAACTATAATTACTACTATTTCACATAATAAATACACATTATAGAGAGAGCTCTAATCTCACTAGATTTTTTTTTTTTTTTTTAATGCCAAGATATCAAATTTCAAATAATCTCACATGAAAAATTGAACGTAAAACCTCTTGAATTTTTTTAGTAAAAGATTAGTTTATCAGAAATCAGTAGAAGCACCCAGATATCCCAATTAAATTGACACAACTTTAGTGTTATTATCATTCAACTGGCAACCAAATATTATTAAAATCAAAATAGAAGAATACAAGAGAACAAAACAAACAACAATCCTCATAAATAAAGGATACTAACGAAAGCGAAAATTTTCCCTACCGCTAAAATCCTTATAAAGCAAATAATTATAAAAATTTAGTGCGGTATTCCACCATTGAGAACTGGTAGTAGTAACTCCAAATCTTGTCAATTTGTCTGCCACCCGGTTACCTAAGTTTCCACAGGACTTCCATTGATTTAGTCTTGAAAAGATGCACCACATATAATGAGTCGCATTCAAGCCAGATGTTGTGCCAACCATGTTGTCAAGCTTTGCCAATTGCAAACATGGCTGCCTGTAATTCAGCTAAAAAAGTGAAAGAATTGCCTGTGCTGAAAGCAAATGCCCCATGAGCGAACCCGCAAGAATTACGAAAAATACCTCCTTACCCTGCAGATCCAAGTGTTCCTAAGGTAGAACCATCTATATTCACCTTCATCCAATTTTGCGAAGGAGGCTGCCAAATGATACTAATGATTTGAGGTGCTTTGCTCGGCCTCCCCATGATGTTAATAGTTCGAAAAAGTTTCAGTTCAAAAACATTATTGAACATGGTTCTAATCCTTAAGAAATCACATTCTTTAATAAAGAACCAAAGTAATCTTAAAGCATAGAAAACACTAACCTCTTGGCTATCAAAAATGACCAAGTTTCGCATTTTCCAAATAATCCAAACCGAACTAATGATTGTTGTACACCATAATGCTGCCACTTAGGTATTAAAATTGTGCTCCATAGCTTTAATAATTAAATCTTTAAAAATCCCTGCAACATAAACTAACTTGCCAAAAAGATTAGTTACAACTTGCCAAATAGTTTGGGCAAAGCTACAATGAACCAATAAGTAATCATGAGATTCAGTGGCTTGACCACACATGCAGCACCTTGAAGCCAAATGGAAACCTTTGCAAGTAAGTTTATCCTCAGTAGGGAGGCAACTCAAAAGAGCATGCCAGCAAATCATGGATCGAGAAGGAGGTAAAATCTCTTTTCAAATGAATTTACTCCAAGCAGTTAATGAATGAGTAGGGCAGATATGATCATACATTTTTTTAACCGAAAAAATTTCATCTAATGTTGGAGTCCAAACACAAACATCACGAGTCTCATGAAGATGTTTCACTTCACAAATATGCTTCTCAATATCCCTGCTAACCAAATTAGGAGGTAAATTTCAACCATCTTGCAAATAATCACGCACAGTATTTATAAGCTTCGCCTGCTCACTACTAGAGAGACCCATTTGATTCGCTACTGTTGGATTAATTCATTCGTCAGTCCAGAAGTTGAGATCCGTGTTCTCGCCAATAAGCCAACGAATAGAAGAACGAAGTTGCTTGAAAATATTTTTGATGGAATTCCAGATAGTGGAGCGGCAATAGGCAACCTTAACAATACCCAAAGTGGTTAGAAATCGATGCCAAAGAAGGCTCATCGAGCAATTTTTTCGAGTGAGCAAACCCCAAGTCATATTGCCAAGCATTGCAATGTTAAGGAGTTCTAAGTTTTTAATCCCCAAACCCCCTTATTTAGTTGGCAGACAACAAAGTTTCCAAGGCATTGTAACCAATTTCTTAGTATCCACTGATCCTGTCCATAAAAAATTGCGAAGACATTTTTCCATGTAAGAGAGCAGGCTCTTTGGCCAATTATAGACGGCAAAAGAGTGCAAAAAAGAACTCAAGAGAACCGACTTAATCAAAGTGAGTCGACCCGTCATGGAGAGAGTACTTCCTTTCCACTTGGCAAACTTACTAACAATCTTGTCAGCAATAGGTTGTAGCCATTTCTTTTTTGAAACCTCTTGATTACAGGACCTCAATCTTAGCCAATCAGCCAATCACTAAGGCATCAATGGCTCACTAATCTTGCTACTTGCTACTCTTGGCGTTTGAAATGGAATATCCAATTGTCAAACCACAAAAAAAAACAAAAACAAAAACAAAAACAAACAAACAAACAAACAAAAACAAAAAACAAAACGTGCAATTCAATTAAGGAGGAAGAATATAATGATAAACCAAACACCATCTTTTGATAAAGTGTATGCAATTCATTAAAAAAAAAAATTGCAATTCATAAAAAAGAGCGTGATTACTGATGATTAGGCCATCAACATTAGCCTACTACTTGCAGTTATATATAACAGAAAATATAGGCCATATGCGCCCCAAGAGTCTAGAGTCACAGTTGATAAACAAAAGAGACGGGCGCTGCAGCATAGAACTTCACTCAAACAAACCCCTTCACAAAGTATATGTGAAAATCAGGATCAAAAGCCATTACTTGAATGGAGAGAAGAAAATATAATATTGCAGCAAATATGATATATTTACAAATACATAATTGAATTTAATAATTTAGTGCAAATTAAGACAGATTAAGCAAATTTATCAATGCCAATTCTTTGCTCCATCTGATAGCAAATCCCAATTTTCTCCAGGTGCAGAAAATAAAAATGGGTCTAAAATGTGCATGTTTCTATTCAGTGTTCACATTTTCAAGGGGAGTGCTGTGAAATTACATACCAAAATAAAACCAGAATAAACATAGAAGAGGCCATTATATCAATTTGGCGGTTGGCGCACCTTCTGAAAGTGTAAAAAAAAATAGAATAAGGTCAGAAAATGAGAGGAAACAAAAAGAGGAAAGTTTCAAAACAACTCTGTTTTCACCTTGTTTAGTGAGACAGAGAGAAAAGTAGCAAAAACATTACTTGTAGAAATAAAGAATAAAATTGTAATTTTAAACTTTCCATTCGTTTTCATTCCTCTAGTTTTCCTCTGTCATTCCATTCTCCTTTCTCCATAAAACTGGTTTCAAAACATGAGAGTTTTATTTTAGTGAAATTTGTTGAAAAGTATCCTTTCGTTATGTTTCATTTTTAATTCAATTAACACCCGAATTTTAGGTACAAAAAACAGAAAATTTCCAAAAGAAAAAACTCAGAAGTTTTGCTATTGTTGTTGTATCTACATGTATATATGTAGGGGTGATGAAAATGAGAGGTAAGACTAAACCATCTCACCTTATTTAGAACAATTCTCAGCAGGAATAGCATTGTCTTGACTAAAGCAATGGATAAGAGCCATAGTAAGCAAGCAAGAATTAACTAACAGCCAAGATATTATATAAATCTTAAAAGTTTTTAAGGAATGTCCCCATGATTATTCCATTAGAGAAGATCACCAGAATCAAACTAGAAGCGCTTATGAAGATGCAATAAAGTGCACTTTTAATTACAAAAAGTTGCCAAGACTATGATCTATACTATCAATCAAGAGATAAGAGAATGTGTCTATGCCTATAAACCTATCAAGACATTACTTTAAGTAACAAAATAGAATCCAAATATGCCTAATCCGAACTACTAGATACCCTGTATACAAATAAGAAAAGAAAGCTTGACAAAAGAAGATTCAAGATAAATTTACAGGAAGAGACAATTACAAGAAGAAAAATAACATATGGTAACATATAGAGTGAGAGTCTCCACAAAAAAAAAACATATAGAGTGAGTCTTCCAAAGCCACAACACAACAGCAATCTCGCAAAAGAATTTCACTATCAAGAGATTGACACTTTCAATTACATCTAAAGTTGGAAGAAAACCACTCATGGGATGTATTTTAGATAACAAAAGTTACAAAACCTAATGTTCTTTGGGAACAGAAAATAAAAATGTGTCTAAGCATACATGGTCTTGCACACAATTTGATGGAGGGATGTTGTGGAGCTTCAGGCCCAATCTCTCAGCTTACTGGAACACATACACACAACAGGGGCCATGGAATCCAATAAAAGCCATAATATCAAAACTTTGGGCACCTTATAATGTCAACCCTCCCAAAGTCACAAAAAGGTAAAAGGGAGGAACATTTTGAAAAGATTCCATTAGGGGTGAAAGAGAGAGAATGGAAGGAAAATTCTATATGGGGCCCCAACAAAATTTTCTTTCCAAATTTGGGAGAAGGCTGGTTCTAAAGTATATTAAATTACTAATTTAACCCTAAAACAAGAACTTTAGTTATAAAAAGTAAGGGATGAAATTGTAATTTTCTATCATAAAACAGTTTCCCAATAATTTCCATTCCTACCTAAATTTAAATATTAGCAAATTTTGTTAAAAAACATCACCTTTCTTCAGTTCTTTCACCTTTCCTATTCATTTAATTAACCAATTCCCATGATCTAGACATCAATAATAGAAAGTTACCAAAATAACAAAATAAAGCACTCATAAGTTTGGTTATCATTATTGTCCAACTGTATGGTTAGTTAGTTTTACACTTATTTACAACAATTCTCAGAAGGAATAGCACTGCCTCAACTAGACAAGGGTCCAATTAAGCAAGAATTAATATATCGACAGAGAAGATACGATATAACATTTTAAATTATAAATGATATAAATCTTAAATGATTATTACACTAGAGAATGTCACATGGAAACAATTTAAAGCACCACTTCACATGTAATGCAATACAATCTTAATTAAAAAGATGGCAAATCTACGAGGGTTACCATCAATCAAATGAGAAAAGAATATCTATGCCTACAAACCAAATGCTTTAAGTAACAAAACAGAATCAAGATATTCTATTACCAACAAGAAGAGACAAAGGGCACACTATGGTCACATGTAATTAGACTTCCAAAGCAACAATAAAACAAATTAACTTCAATTTATCAAGAAATTAGCACTGTCAAGTTACATCCAAAGTTAGAACCTAGAACAATACTCACATTCAGTGTCGGGCATGAGGGTTGGACTTTAGCCAAGTTGGTGGAGGCCAGAAAATCTTAGAATAGCCGGGAAACTTAGCCAACGGCCCAGCTTTACGTTCCTCCAAGTCAAAAATCCCAGCATCAAAGCCAGGGTGATCATCATTTTCTTCAGAGAAGGAATCATCAGAATAATAGACAGAATTACTTTTGCAGCCATGAAAATCTTTCCCAAAAACAGAGAACGAGACATCATCACCAATAAACAACACACGATCATCCAATCCATACACCATAACCCAGTCACGATTCTCTTCATCCAGCTTGTAAATTACCAGTGGAACAGGGCGCTCATCATCAGAATCAGAAGAATAACCATTAAGTTCAAAATCATCAAGAATGTACTTATCAATCCGAAACAAATCCCCAAATGACTTCACCAAGTACTTAAACTGACCACCATATGCAAAACCAGAGTACATTAAAGGAGAAAAATCAGTAAGTTTCAGTGTAACAGGATCAACAGAAACGACTAACCCAGTGATATCAAGAGCATAAAATTTCCCATTATGATAAACAATATCATCATAACGGGATCGCTCGCGATTATCATTAATATTGTTCCATTTCTTGTCTCCCATTCTCCATACACCCAATTTCCCACCAGTATGCAAAGCCATTACAGCAAACCCATCTCCAATTTTGTCTAAACTTGAAGTAGTAACAGCTTTCTTGATCATAGTAGTAGATTTCAATTCATTAAATTCAAGCTCATGGGCCTTCCCTTGCTGAACAAATTCAAGCCTATGAGCCTTGCTAATCTCAATTACTATATAATCCAGCAAGTTCAAAACTTTAGGTAACTTCTTATGCAGATTCTTAAATGGGAATCGAAAAAGTGGGTCTTTGAGAATGACCTTGCCTGAATTTGAGTCTTCAATTTGAATGAGCCAGGTCTTGGTAGTGTTCCAGGAGTTGGAAATTTTAGTAAGAGGTTGCAGAGCGTAAATGGTGGTTTCTTTGAGCAAGAAGTAGCCGCGGCGGTTGGGATTGAGATATGGGTTAGGGCCGATAGGGAAAGGGAGTTTGAGGGGTGAGTAAGGACATGGGATTTTGGGAGGA